>CAUYTI010107202.1:0-40213 GCA_963575145.1 Galago senegalensis
GAAAAGTACCTGTACCTGGAGTTATGCATGTTTATTTTTTTAAAAAAATAATGCTTCCAGCGCGGCGCCTATAGCTCAACCGGCTAAGGCGCCAGCCACGTACACCTAAGGTGGCGGGTTCGAATCCCCAGCCTGGACCCACCAAACAACAATGATGGCTGCAACCAAAAAAATGGCCAGGCGTTGTGGCGGGCGCCTGTGGTCCCAGCTACTTGGGAGGCTGAGGCAGGAGACTCGCTTGAGCCCAGGAGTTGGAGGTTGCTGTGAGCTGTATATGCCACGGCACTCTACCCAGGGAGATGGCTTGAGGCTCTGTCTCAAAGAAAAAAAAAAATAATAATGCTTCCAACATGGATGGAACTGGAGGACATTATGTTAATTGAAACAAGCCCAGAGCAGAAAGTTTCCATCTCGTGGTCTCCCTCATAGGTGGAACCTCTAAGTTGATTTCATCAAAGTAGAAATTAGAGCAGAGGATTCTAGAGTCTGGGAGGAGCAGGAGGAGGGGAGAGAGTTGTTAAAGGAGCACAGCTAAACAGGAGGAGCACAATCAAGTGTTCCACACCATTGTGGGATGTCTGTAATTAACAAGAATATACCTTTCAAATAGCTAAAAAGAGAACACTGAACATTTCCAACATGAAGGAATGCTAAGTGTTTGAGACCTCGGGTGTGCTCACCACCCCGACCCGATTGCCACACTCGCACGTGTAGTACACGTGTGTGTAAAGCATCATGAGGTATCCCATGAATATGCACATTTACTATTTGCCAATTAACAAAATAAAAGTATGCGTTTGAGGCTGCAGTAAGCTATGATCAGGACCACGGCACTCCATCCTGGATGACAGAGTAAGACCCTGTCTCAAAAAATAAATAAATAAGTCAAATGCCCTTTTTAAAGAAAGAAAAGAAAATGTAAAAATAGGGCCAGGTGTCCTGGCTCATCAAGCCTATAATCCTAGCAATTTGGGAGACTGGGGCAGGAGGATTCCTTGAGGCCAGTAGTTCTAGACCAGCCTGGACAACATAGTGAGACCTCCATCTCTACAAAAAAAATTTTTAAAAAGTTAACCAGGCATAGTGGCACATGCCTGTAGTCCCAGCTAAGAAGACTGAAATGGGAGAATCACTTGAGTCTGGGAGTTTAAGGTTACTGTGAGCTATGATCACCCTACTGCATCCTGGCCTGGGTGACAAAGTAAGACCCTATCTCAGGAAACAGAAAGAAAAAAAGAAACTTAAATTTAAAGAATTTTTTTAAGTGTTCTAAATTAAGCCAGACAAGGTGGCACACACCTATAATCCCATCACTCTGAGAGGTTGAGGCAGGTGGATTGCTTGAGCTCACAAGTTCAAGACCAGCCTGAGCAAAAGTGAGACCCTGTCTCTACTAAAAATAGAAAAACTGATGCAAAAGGATTGCTTGAGCCCAAGAATTGGAGGTTGCTGTGAGCTATGATGCTACAGCACTCTACCCAGGGCAACAGCTTGAGACTGTCTCAAAAAATAAATAAATATATAAAGTGTTCTCAATTTATGACCTTCTACATTTTAAGAGTGAGCCCCTAGATGTTTTAAAAATAATAAACGCAATCAATCTTTCCTTTAAGGAAAAGGCAAAATAAATCATATGTGTAGAAATAATGTTGTGAAGAGAACCTCTGAAAACAGTTATCTGGAAATATTTCCAAGATTCCATTGCTGCCAATAATGATACAGCCTATTAAAAGGACAAGTAAGCTCGGCGCCTATGGCTCAAGTGGCTAAGGCACCAGCCACATACACCTGAGCTGGAGGGTTCAAATCCAGCCCGGGCCTGCCAAACAACAATGACGGCTGCAACCAAAAAATAGCCGGGTGTTGTGGCAGGCGCCTGTAATCCTAGCTACTAGGGAGGCAGAGGCAGGAGAATTGCTTGAGCCCAGGAGTTGGAGGTTGCTGTGAGCTGTGATGCCACAGCACTCTACCCAGGACAGCTTGAGGCTTTGTCTCAAAAAAATAAATAAATAAAATAAAAAATAAATAAAAGGACAAGTACTTTATGATCGCACTTATATACAGAATCCGAAATAGTTAAACTCATAGAGCAGAGAGGAGAATAGTGAATGTCAGGGGTTGGGGGTTTGGGGAAATGGGAAGATGAAAGTTAAAGGCATAAAGTTTCAATTGTGCAGGTCAGGCGTGGTTCACACCTGTAATCCCAGCACTTAGGGAGGGAGGTGACGGCTGTGTCTGTGGCCGTGATGGTGGTGATGGTTTCATGGTGTATAATTACCCCAAACTCAATAAAATGTAACACTAAATATGTATGGCTCTTTGCATGCCAATTATACTTTAATTACATAATTAGTGGTGCACACCTCTGTAGTCCCAGCTACTTGAGAGAATGCTTGAACTCTGGAGTTCAAGGCCAGCCTGGAAAACACAGCAGGACTCTGTCTTTAAAAAAAAAAAAAAAAAAAAAAAAGACTATTATTTGCACACTTTAAAACTTGCAGACAGAATTTTCCTGTGTTAAATATCAGCCAGATGAAGAGTTCTAGAAAAATCTGTCTCGCCCTTCTGTGCATTATTCATTCGACACCTTGTATCATCTCCACTCCCCTCTCTCACACTGCCCTCCCCAGCCTCTCAGCACAGAATAGGAACAATAACTATCAGCTTTGTTAGTGTGTTGCAAGCCGCCTGGAAGATCAGCTAAACCACAAGGAAATAGTAGAAGGAATTGCACTTTTAAGGTCCAACTAAAATGATTCTAAAGAGAAATTCTGTCTCTTTAAGAGAGATGCTATCCACACCTTTTGGTCATAGGCTGTATCCTTAGATTTTTATTTTGAAAATACTATTCATTTTGGAGAACCTGAATACTAAAGAATCTTTTAAATATGTTCCTTAGAACTGCATTAACTACATCCTTCAATATGATACTATCTTAACTCAGTGGATGTTTTTAATTTTTTGTTGTTGTTGTTGTTGCAGTTTGGCCAGGGCCATTTTTGAGCCCACCACCCTCGGTATATGGGGCTGGCGCCCTGCCCACTGAGCCACAGGCGCTGCCCTCAGTGGGTGTTTTTAATCTTGTAAACTCCATATGTTTTCTAATTCATTTTATAATTTTTATGTAATAGTCTCCTGCAGTACACTTTTTGTTTTTAATGTGCCCCTTCCCCATCATCTTGGTTTTAAAGATAACACATTTTTAGCTAAAGAAAGATGAGTACTTATGTGTTAAAAAAGATTTCCCAAAATTATATATGGATGATATTAACAACAAGCTTCATCTCTTTCTCCCATTCCTTTCTTTCTTTTTTTTTTTTTTTTTGAGACAGAGTCTCACTATGTCACCCTCAGTAGAGTGCTATGGTGTCACAGCTCACAGCAACCTCAAACTCTTGGGCTTAAGTGACTCTCTTGCCTCAGCCTCCCAAGTAGCTGGGACTACAGGCATCGCCACAACACCCGGCTATGTTTTGTATATTTGTTGCAGTTGTCATCGTTGTTTTAGCAAGCCCAGGCTGGGTTCAAACCTACCACCCTCAGTATATGTGGCTGGTGCCATAACCACTGTGCTAAAGGCGCTGAGCCACTTTCTCTCATTCTTTTTTTTTTTTTTTTGCAGTTTTTGGCTGGGGCCAGGTTTGAACCAGTAACCTCCAGTATATGGAGCCGGCGCCCTACTCCTTGAGCCACAGGCGCTGTCCTGACTTTCTCACATTCTTGAAAATAGTTTACCTCTCGGCATGAAATACCCTGATCACCCTCAAGGCCAAGATTGTTCCAGTGAACCACATACAACTCATTTTTCCTTTTCTCTGCCTATCTCTACTCCCTTTTAACCCCCAGGCTCCCTCCCACATTTACTGTTTTGAATGACCCAAATTTCAGAGCCACCATTGGCACCATTGACCTTGTCTAGTCCAGAGTAGTGTTTTCTGCCCCAACAGATACCACTGTTGGACTTCCTCCCTCACCTCCAAAGTATGTTTTAATGACAGTAGAGCCTGTATTGATTAGCTGTAGATATCATTGATTTCCATGACTCATTGGGAATTCTGTGGTGGTTTCTCTTAAGAGTCAGGAGGAAGCCAAGTGCAGTAGTTCAAGCCTGAAATCCTAGCCCTGTGTGAGGCTCAGGCAAGAGGATTGCTTGAGACTAGTTGAGCAAGAGCAAGACCCCATCTCTACTAAAACAGAAAAATTAGCCAGCATTGTGGCAGATGCCTGGAATCCCATCTACTCAGGAGGCTCAGGCAAGAGGATTGCTTAAGACTAGTTGAGCAAGAGCAAGACCCCATCTCTACTAAAACAGAAAAATTAGCCAACATTCTGGCAGATGCCTGGAATCCCATCTACTCAGGAGGCTGAGGCAGGAGGATCACTTGAACCCAGGCGTTTGAGGTTGCTGTGAGCTAGGCTGATGCCGTAGCACTCTACCCCTGGAGAAAGAGTGAAACTCAGTCTCCAAAAAAAAAAAATTCTATTTTAAGAGTTCAGAGGAAACTACAGAAAAGATACCTTAGATAAGATTTTTCTATCTGATAACTTCAAGCTTGTGTGATATTCACACTGAGAGATTTTTAAGATCCTAGAAGTATGCTGAGATTTTAAATGTTGACAGATTCACATAGGTTTCTCACTTACATCATCATACTTTATTGAGCACTCTGGTTGTCCCAGGCACTGTGATAAGCATGTCACATAGATGACCTCATTGCATTCTCACAAAATCCCTAGGACTGAAGATTGCCCACATCACATAGAGGTGGCCCAGGCAGGTGGCATATCCTTCCCAGGCACACACAGTGACAGACTCGGAGTTTGGTCCCAGGTGGTCTAACTCCTAAACCTTTGCATTAAAACCTCTGCCTATGGCCAGGCGCAGTGGCTCACGCCTGTAATCCTAGCACTCTGGAAGGCCCAGGCGGGTTGAGCTCAGAAGTTGAGACCCCTATTCTCTACTAAAAACAGAAAAACTAGCCGGGTATAGTGGCACGTGCCTGCACTCCCAGCTACTCAGGAAGCTGAGACAAGAAGATTGCTCAAACTCAAGAGTTTGAGGTGGTTGTGAGTGATGATGATACCACAGCACTCTGTCAAGGGTGAGACTCTGTCTCAAAAATATAACAATAATAATAATTAACTAACTTAAATAAAATTTATATCTCATATCAACACCTCATTTCTAGTTTTCTGAAATGAGTTGGCAATTTGAAAATTACCTAAAAAAAAATACTCTGTTGCTGGACAGGGCCTTTATAGTACCTTGATCTGCTTGAAACCTGCAATGTTTTCTGTGTCTCTGGATGATAATTTAAACATTTACTGTACTTTAATTTGCAGGCCCAAGAAGTTAATATTAAAAACTTTCAAACAATATTGGTTCGTTTTTAAAGACACATCTATAGCCTACTATAAAAATGAGGAGCTTGAACACGGAGAGCCAGTAGAAAAACTGAACCTTAGAGGTAAGAGGACTCCATGCCTTGCTGATGACAGGCGACATGCCTGCTAACTGAAGCAAGGTTTGCTTCCGGAGGAATCATTAGCCGTCTCTGTTTGCCGCATGGCAGCCTGCTTGCAGATCCTCTGCCTTAGGGAGCGTGGACCTCGTTGAGGTTCAGTGAATGTGGTCACTCTCATTCTGCTGCCCCATCTCGCTCGGTGTGACCAGAGTCAGGGATGTGGTGGTGATAACTGATGCCCATAAATGTAGCACATATGCCATACATTGTACAACCCTGAAAAGCTTCCTGAACTCAGAAACAGTTACGTTTATTTCAGCATCATTTTGCTGTCTATTCTAATTTCTGAAAGTCACCGTGAGCAGATAACTCTCTATTAATTGAAATATTTAATTAAACAGTGCATTCAACTGTCATCATTGTGGCCATTAGACAACTCCCTCTGCTTTGATTTAGTTTGACATTCATATTCATAATTGTTCCTTTGAGTTAGGATAGCCAACATCAACCTGAAATATGAATTCAACTGATTTATTTAAGAAAATCATAAGAGAGGACCAGGCACAGTGGCTCACTCCTGTAATCCTAGCACTCCAGGAGGCTGAGGTGGGAGGATCAGTTAAGCTGAGGAGTTTGAAACCAGCCTAAGCAAAAGCAAGATCCATGTCTATTGGCGGTGCCCATAGTGTGTAGGGCGCCAGCCACATACACCAAAGCTCATGGGTTCAAGCCCGGCCCAGGCCAGCTAGAACAACAATGACAACAATAACAAAAAAATGGCCCAGTGTTATGGTGGGTGCCTGTAGTCCCAGTTACTCGGAAGGCTGCAGCAAGAGAATCACTTGGTCCCAGCAGTTTGAGGTTGCTGTGAGCTATGACATCAGAGCACTCTACACCAGGGCAAAAGCTTGAGACTCTGTCTCAAAAAAAAAAAAAACCATCTCTACTAAAAATAGAAAAAGTAGGCAGGCGATGTGGCAGGTGCCTATTCCAGCTACTCAGGAGTCTGAGGCAAGAGGGTCATTTGAACCCAGGAGTTTGAGGTTGCTGTGTGCTATGATGATGCCACTGCACTCTACTTGGGGCAACAGAGTGAGACTCTGTCTCAAAAAAAAATCATGTTTCTTTATCTGTGTTAATTGTTCATATATCTTACTTGGTTATCTTTTAATGACTGTTATCTGCTTGCTCCTTCATTTTTCAGAAAAGAAGTGAATCGGGGTGGGGGGCTGTGTTCAAAGTCTTCATTTTATACACACACTTGATATTTACCTAACAGATTCCTCAGCGCCCAGTCCCCTCTCTGTCTTCTGCCTTTCAGGCTGTGAAGTTGTGCCAGATGTAAACGTAGCAGGGGGGAAATTTGGAATCAAGTTACTGATCCCTGTCGCCGATGGTATGAACGAAGTTTATTTGAGATGTGACCACGTAAGTAAAACCAGAAAAATGTGAAATCCTTTCACCCTCATGAAGCCTAAAGAGCAAAACCTACAAGATGTCTTCTAAAATTAGAGCACTGTTGTGTCAGCCAGCTGTTTTTTTGCAACAATCACAATGTAACAACATCCCAATGGCATTCAACAATGAACATGTGTTTTTGAAAGATGCCCAGATGGGCTGGGAGTGGAATGATCTAGGCTGTTGTCAGCTGGTCAGATCTGCTCTGAGACCCAAGTTTCTCAAGACCTTGCCACACGTTGACCTGATTTTATTTATTCTGGATCCCAGGCTGCCTGGGGGAAACTTCTGGTAGTGATAGCAGGTGAGCAAAAGGACAACTAAAGCCAGGACTTGAAATTGACATGCTGTCACTTACACCCACATCCATTGGGCAAAGCAGATCACATGACTCAGCTTGATGCCAAGGGCCTGGAATTGCATTCTGTCTCTTGTAACTGCAGTTACAAGGCAAAGAGTGTGGAACCTGGATCCTGGGAGTGTGAAGATTGAGGCCAGTAATTCAATGTACTGTTGGGCTGTTGAAGTCCCCCTCCTATTCACTCCTTAAGCTCAAAAATGAGCACAGACCTTAAAGAACAAAAGAAACCACTACTAACTTGTTCAGTTCCCATAATGGCCCTGATGGCTACTTTTAAATTGGAATCTTTACTAAGGATAGTAAAACACATGAGTAGTACAGAAAATCAGTTAATGATTTCTTTTCACCATTTTCTCTTGTCACTGAGATCAGATGTGATATTAAACTGGAACCAAGAGCCAAGGACGGCTCCTCGGTAGCTGGGGTTTCGCCTGTCTGTGCTTCATGGCACTCTTTGGTGTCCCGGGATCAACTTTAAATGCAAAGTTCTCTGCATGGAATCTGTCAAAGCCAGAATTCCCTATCCTTTCGATGCCCCTTAGCATCTACAAACTCAGCACGGGTCTCTAAGGTTACTGTCGGGTATTACATTAGGGGGCGAACAGGCACTCAGAACACGTGCCACTTCACAGTCTTTCCTCTGCTTGGAAGGTGATCATTTTCTACTGTCATGGAGAAGAAAGCCAAGGCCTGCTGTTTAGAGTGGGGGGGTTGTACTTGAACTTGCTTCTCAGCCCATGGGTTTTGCTGCAGGAGAACCAATATGCCAAATGGATGGCTGCCTGCATCTTGGCATCGAAGGGCAAAACCATGGCAGACAGCTCCTACCAGCCAGAGGTGGTCAACATCCTTTCATTTCTGAGGATGAAAAACAGGAACGTGGCATCTCAGGTGGCTTCAAGTCTCGAAAGCATGGACATGAACCCAGAATGTTTTGTGTCACCTCGATGTACAAAGAAACACAAGTCTAAGCAGGTACTGCTAATCTTTCTGGGCAATGGCTCGCAGTAGAGTCTGTATGTTCTGAAGTAAAAGGACGCATTCATCTGATTAATGCCATCATTGTGAAAAACTGCTTGACAGAGAAAGTTGACTGAGTACTGAGTATTAGATGATGTTATGAAATTATTGTTAATATTGTTAGAGGTGACTGTACTTGCTGACTGGACATGGTGATATACCCAGATTGAAGTTAATTATGAAAAAATTACCTAATCCCCACAAATTGAAAATTAAAATGATCCTTCCATAGGAGTGGGTCAAAAGTTGCACAGATAGACTGAGCTCTCCATGGACACTCCGTGGATCACAAAAAGAAGGACCCCAGAGCTCTCCATCTGCAACCTTAGAAGCTTTTGGGGTGGTTGTTGTTGTTTGTTTGTTTGTTTTTGAGAAAGAATTTCACTTTGTCACCCTCAGCAAAGTGCGGTGGCATCATAGCTCACAGCAACCTCAAACTCTTGGGCTCAAGCGATTCTCTTTCCTTAGCCTCCCAAGTAGCTGGGACTACAGGCACCTGCCACAGTGCCCAGCTATTTTTAGAGATAGGGTCTTGCTCTAGCTCAGGGTGATCTCAAACCTGTGAGCTCAGGCAATCCACCTGCCACAACCTCCCAGAGTGCTGGGATGGCAGGGGTGAGCCGACTCACCTGGCCTAACCTTAGAAGTTTTTGCATTGGTGGATCTCATTCCTGGAATTTTTATGTCTTGTAGAACGAGAAAGAGAATAAATGAATGGGAATGAATTGTCTTAGAACTGTAGTCAGGCCTTGCATTTATTGTTGTCTTTGGGGATCTGAGGCTAATGGGACGATTACAGGGCACTGATTCTCGGTGCACACTGAGAAAAGTCTGATGTCTCTCTTTTCTGTTTAGCTGGCAGCCCGGATCCTGGAAGCCCACCAGAACGTGGCCCAGATGCCCCTGGTCGAAGCCAAACTACGGTTCATCCAGGCGTGGCAGTCCCTGCCTGAATTCGGCCTCACCTACTACCTTGTCAGGTGAGACAGTACTCACTTCCCTCTCTCGCTTTCTGTTCAAACGTGAGTGGCTTTCTGGAAACCCAGTTTATTCTCAATTAGCATCGAATATAGAACCTTTATTTTAGAATACTGCCCTTTCCAAAGTGACCCACTCTGGGCTACTCACAGAAATTTTCCACGCCTTCTTTCCCCATGGCAATGCCCCTTGAAACTCAGCTAAATGGGAAAGGAAATTTTGAAAGGAGATTTGGTTCTTTGAGGATAACTCCCCTTGCAAAGCCAGAGGGACAGTGTCGCCTCTTGACTTCATATCAGCATCCTCCCTGCTGTGGTTCTCATGCTGTATCTCATGGTACGGCCTTGCGGAATTATTTAGGTTTTTAGAAAGGTCCCCACAAACCTTGTGTCTTACCTGCAGCCAACTTCATCAGGTGGCTGGTACCAGGGTATTCCTCACACGAGGCCTATCTATTACCCACTTCTGAAACATAGAAAAATAGCTTAAGGGACTTGTGCAAGTTTATCTCCTGGTCGGGAGCATGCCTTGGCGTAGAGTCCCGTGTCCTCACTGTAATCGGCACCCAGCATGTTTCTGCCCCACCATCTACAATGAATGGTTTCTGCAAATGTGTCCACAAGTGTGCTGGTAAATCAAATTACACCTTCCAGTGCCATAAGGAAGGTGGCTGGTACCAGGGTACCAGCGATGTTTAAGCAAAATCCAAACTTAACCCCGCAGTATGGTGAGTCCTCTGTGTCACTTTCTCGTTTTCTAACTTGGAGGTTGGAAGACTGCTTTGTATTTTAAAACGTTGTCTTACCGGAAAATAGAGTTTTCTTAGCTCTTTTCAAAGACTCAGTTTCTTCAGCCCCTTCTAGCAGTGGAGACTACTCACTGAAACAACTCCTTTATATCTGTCCCCAGTGTTTGTCTTTTTTTTTCTTTTTTCTCTTTTTCTTTTTTTTTTTTTTAAAGATAGTCTCAATATGTCACCCTCAGTAGAGCACTGTGGCATCACAGCTTATAGCAACCTCAAACTCTTGGGCTTAAGCGATTCTCTTGCTTCAGCATCCCAAGTAGCTGGGAAAATAGGCGCCCACCACAATGCCCAGCTATTTTGTGGTTGTAGTTGGCCCAGGCTGGATTCAAACCCGCCAGCTCCAGTGTATGTGGCTGGTGCCCTAGCTGCTGAGCTACAGGTGCCGAGCCCCAATGTTTGTCTTAAACAAGCAACTCCACCTGCTTAACTCACCCCAGCAAAAAAAGGAAGGAGAGTGAAGCTGCAGTGGACGCCCACTTATGCACATGGGCCTATGTGCGTGTGTACACACACACACACTCACACACACACACTCACACACACGCACACGCACACCCACCTGTAACTCGGAAGTCAGCCCGCACGCTGGAGAACATAGACACTTGCACCAACCCAGGTCTGGCTTCCAGGCCCACCTCTGCCTCTAGCTGTGTGACCTACGGCATTGTCACCCACCTCACCACGCCTCAGCTCCTGACTTTGTTCAGAGGGCATTTGGAACCTACTTGGTGGAGAGAACCCAGTGAAACAATGCAAAGGAAGTGCCTGATAACTTGTGAAGAGTGGTGCGGGCCCTGAACAGACTCCCATGCCACTTACTAGTGTACCCCATGGCCCTTTTGCCAGCTGTCTCCCCTGCGCTTCCCTCCCCTCCAGCATCTGTTCATGCATAGCGGTGAAGCTTTGAGGCAGCAGCCCTGGGTGTGACAAAAAGCTACCTTTTCCAAGCAGCTGGGGCAGTCTCCTATGTGCAAGGGGACAGGCAGAGTCAGGATCTTCCCACACCTAAGAAACCTGGGTCTCCACATCATGACTCCCCAGATTCTAGAGAGCAGCCCAGGGAGCCGTGATGCATCAGAGAGAAACAGGTGGAGCAAGAAAGCTACACTGGCCACTTTGTGCTATTAAACGTTAAGGTGGTGGAATGAATGAATAATAAAAGGTACGGGACTAATTCCAGAAAAGTCCAGGAAACGTTCATCATATGAACGTCACGTGTGAAAGGGGTGAGAGTGATGTGGAAAGTGGCCTATTCAGCTGGGAATTTTTCTTCTCCAATTATACTTTTCTCTCTCCTGCAACCGTATTGTCACATCATTGTCCTCCGCTCACATCCCCCTTCAGTTGCCGTCCCTGTTCTGGGCCCCTCTTCACAGCAGAACTTGTTGAGTGTGGGGTACCCCCCCCACTGTCCCTCCTTGTTTCCATTCTGTTTTGAGTCTACCCCAATCAGAGTTTTCCCTCTCCACACTCCCCTGCCCTTGTCACTGGCTCTCATCAAGGTCACCCACCAGTCACCTGTGACCTTCATAGTGCTGACATCATAGGTCAGCTTTTGCCAGCTGACCTCTCTACAGCATTTGGCACGGTGAGCACCCCCTGCTCCCGACTCACTTGCATCACTTGCCTTCCTGGCTTCCGCCGCTGTTAGGGGCCAGTCCTTCTCTGGTTCTTTCTCAATCTTTCCAACTTCTTATGATGCCAACCTAGGCTCATTTTCCTCTCAATCTAGACTCATCCTCTCAGGCTCAGTCATTCTTTCAGCTTCATTTATATGCTGATTTCTCCAAGATGTGTATCTTGAGCCTAGAACTCTCTCTTGACCTACTGATTCATAAATCCAACAATGCTTAGGTCAGTGGATTTCAGCCACAGCACCCTGGTGTGCCATGAAAATTTTAAAGATCATTAATTAAATTAGTTTCAAAAGAAGTTCAAAGCACAGTAAGTATTCTTTTTCCTTTTTTATTTGATAAACATAATTAAGGTGCCATGAAAGTCTAACTATAGGCTCAAATGTGCCATGAGATTAAAAAGGTTGAAAAGCACTGGCTTAGGTGTCTAACCGGAATCTCCTCTTAACGTGTCCAAAATTCCTGATTGTCCCCCCTAAGTTAGCTCCCCCAATGCTCTTCTACATCTCAGTAAAGGGCAATTCCTCCCCCTAGATGTTCAGGTCAAATTTCTCCAAGTCATTCTTGACTCTGCTCCTTATCTCGCACACGACATCCTGTCCATTGGCAAATCTTCGTGATTCTGCCTTCTGAGTATCCACAGAATCCGACCTCTCCTCACTGCCTGCACCAGCACCACAGTGCAGGGTCAGAGTGACCCTACCCCATCTTCCTGCCTCTACCCGGGACCAATCAGGTTTCAACTAGGGATCCTTGGGACAGGAAGGGGGAGGGTAAATGGAGGGACTACAACTATGGTGTACATTTCAAGGGTACATGTCTAATGTATTAAGTATACACTATAAATGTCTTAACACAATAATTAAGTAAATGAGGTGAAGGATATATTAACTAGTTTGATGTAAGCATTCCAAATTGTATATAAAATCAGCACACTATACCCCATGAATGCATTAAAGTATACATGAGCTACGTGGTTATGACTTAATAAAAATAAAATAAAATTGTAATACACAGTATGTACCAATAACAAAAGATGAATACAGGTCACGTTGAACCCCTCTTATAGTAATAGAAGTGAAATGTAAAAAAATAAATAAAAATTAAAAAAAAAAAATCTAAGTCAGCCCATGTGAGGCCTCTACTCAGAACCTTTGCAGGCTTCTGTCTCTATCAGAGGAAAATCCAGATCCTTCCAGTGGCCTGCAAGGACATACATGACTCCCTAACCGTCTAACTCACACCCCGCTCCCCCTTTGTGCCAGCCACACAGGACTCCTGCCAGGCTCTTGGGCGCAAAATAAAAAAATGAAGTGGTCATGCATGCCCTCTGTCCGGAATACTTTTCCTCCAGAGTGCCACATGGTTCAATCCCTCACACACATTAGTTCTTTAATCAAATGTCACCATCTGACCTTCCCTGACCTTCCTGTTTTAGATTATGACTAATCACCTTATTGTCAGTATTCCCTACACCCGTTCTGTGCTATCTTCTTCTTCATAAGCTTATCTGGCGTATTTATTTCACACTTATGAGTCTCTCCCCCGACTAGTCAGGAATTTTCTGTCCCTTTAGTTCACTACTATATGCCCAGTGCCTGGAAGGGTGTCTGGCACATACTCTTGGTGCTAATTTTGAATGAATTGATTTGACCTCCTCTTATCTTACTTTCCTCTGATGTCAGTTTCACTTAAAGAACATTGCAGAATAACCTTCATTCTCTCCATTCCTTGTTTTCTTAATATTACAATAAAAATGTCCTCTTGTAGAAAGTAAACCCCTCATTGTTCATTCTTCTAAAAAATTCAGAAATGTTGGTATTGTCTTAAAGCAGTTGTGTATGAACAAACATTATTACAACTTCTCTTAACTAATGTCATTGGGGTTTTTTTTGTTTTTTGTTTGTTTGTTTTTCAGATTTAAAGGTAGCAAGAAAGAGGACATTCTGGGAGTCTCATATAATAGGTTGATTAGAATCGATGCAGCCACTGGGATTCCAATTACAACATGGAGATTTACAAACATGAAACAGTGGAATGTCAATTGGGAAATCCGGCAGGTAAAGTGAAAGTTTTGGGTACTCAGTATGGAGTCTATACATGTGTGTTCTCTCAGAATTGCAGTTTACTCTGATTTTAAAAATGTGTTCTCAGCTAGGCACAGTGGCTCACCCCTATAATCCTAGCACTCTTGGAAGCCAAGGCAGGTGGATCACTTATGCTCAGGAGTTCAAGACCAGCCTGAGCAAGAGTGAGACCCTGTCTCTACTAAAAGAATAGAGAAACTAGCCAGGTGCCTATAGTCTCAGATATTCAGGAGACTGAGGCAGAAGGATTGCTTGAACCCAGCAGTTTAAGGTTGCTGTGAGCTAGGTTGCACCACAGCATTCTACTCTGGTCAACAGAGTGAGACTCTGTCTCCAAAAAAAAACCAACCACTTAGTAATTATCTGGTGAAATCACGTGCAATGCAATTCTGGGCAGTTTCCTAACCAGCACAGGCCAAATGTCCTTGGCTTAATACTACAAGTTGGCTTTCTCTCCATGCAGGGATTATGTAAGACTTAGGTTGATGATTGCTTAGTGCAGCAGTTCTTAACCTGTGGATGGTGACCCACAGGAACTGTATTAAAGGGTTGCAGCATTGGGAAGGTTGAGAATCACTGGCTTAGCAGAAACTACCTGAACTGCTGTGCAAAATATAAATCAAAAAAAGGGCTCATCTGACTGGCTGCCAAAGGATCTAAGAGATTGAGGGCTCAGAAACTCAGCTGCCCAACTGAGGAGCACTGCAGCCCCAAAAGGGAAAATCTTCTGGAGGAGCAAGGTGCACAGAGATGACTGAGAACAGTGTGGCCTCCAGAGCCAAAGGGGCTCAAACCCGTAGCCTGTGTTTCAGTTTCCCATTACATCCCATCCTAGGAACAAGCCTGTGTCATGCGAAACTGAGTCTTCTTTCCTTCTTTTTTCTTTTGCAGTTTTTGTCCAGGGCTGGGTTTGAACCTCCTGCCTCCAGTATATGGGGCCAGCGCCATACTCCTTGAGCCACAGGTGCCGCCCCAATCTAAGTCTTTTTTCTAGTGCTTAGAGCAGCAGTTCTCAATATGTGGGTTGCGGCCCACAGGAACTGTAGTAAAGGGCCACGGCATTAGAAAGGTTGAGAACCTTAGGCTGAGAACACTGTCTTAGAGTTTATGACTTTCAGCTGGCTGTAGGGAAATTGAGGCAAACCATTTATTTTCCATTAATGAATCGACACGAGAGTGCTTGGGAAATTGTTTTATCTAAACGACAGAATATAGCTTGTGTGTGCAGTAGAGTTGACTCCTATCCTATCCTACCCTAGCCTAGCCTAGCCTATGACTAACTATAATATAGTTTGGGTGTGCGGTAGAGTTGACACCACAAGGGGGCGCTGAGAGAACAAACACGTGTTTCGGAGGCGTTTAATTGGGAGCGGTGGTTTTCTGTGGTCTTGTGGGCGGTCGTCTGTGAGTCACCTCAGCCGTCCCCCACTCCAGAGGCCCCTTCAGCGGAGCAGTTTCCTTCTCATTACTGTATGTCGGGGTTTAAGCCCATCCACGCCTTCCTCTTCCAGGTGGCGATCGAGTTTGACCAGAACGTCTCCATCGCATTCACCTGCCTGAGCGCGGATTGCAAGGTGGTGCACGAGTATATCGGCGGCTACATTTTCTTGTCCACCCGCTCCAAGGACCAGAATGAAACCCTCGATGAGGACCTGTTCCACAAATTGACCGGCGGTCAGGACTGAAGCGGGAACGCCCTCTGGGCCTGCACAGACAGGCGAGCCAAAGGTTTTGGGTCCTCCCTAGACGGACAGGACCCAGGGCTGGGCTTACCCAGCGTGTAGACGCCAGACCGACGAACAACATATATTCGCTCAGATCATTCCCCCACCCCACCCCCATTTCAAATACTCGGCTAGCACGTCCCGTTCCTTACTTTGCCCCGTGCTATTAATTGTGGAAGGGGCCTCACTTGCCTTTTCTACAAAATGGGCCGGAGAGGGAGCGGTACTCCAAGATTGCTCCGGGTAGGGCCCAGCCTGTAGGTCCTGTTCAGTGACTTGCAGAACAGACCAAGTGCGTGGCTGAACGTTGACCTGGTGCAGATCTGCCTCAGGGCTAAGTCAGTCCAGAAGACAGATCAAAATCACACGTAGCAAGTACAAATCTTATCCCTCAAACTCAGGTATGAAAAAAATCTTTTAATGAAACTGCCTTAGCTCCTATCTTATGAAAATGGCAGAGGGGTCCCCCAAACTCACACTTTTTCCCTGGAGGGCAGATTGAGGAGCAGAGCTACTTGGTAGCAATTGGTGACAAGGTGTCAGGGAAGGGTCCCTCAGTGCCCTCCATCCACAGTGACATCTGCCAAAGGGACCACTGACCTGTCTGGTCTTGGTCATTGGTCCGCTCAGGTCGCTGTTGCCAACCACAGTCCCATTCCATTCCGGGGGATCCCTTGGCCACCTTAAGTCCTTCTTGAAGGTGTGGGTGACACAGGGGTGCAGGGAAACCTGTTCGTAGGCCCAGATCCCTGTCTCAGCTGCTCCTGCTCTGGGGTGGGGCTCAGGGAAACAGATGCAGTTCTCTGTGTTCATAAAAAAACACTTCCCAGCATCAAGGAATCCAGGTTGGTCTCCATCCCAACTGGTCAGGAAGGGCTACCATGTTCACGGTCTGACAGCTGCCCACTGGCTGCCACCGCAGGGCCTCTAGCTGGTCTAGGTAGTGGGGAAGCAGTCCTCTTGCCACCAACCAATGTTCTCCAGGATTTGGTGTCTACGGTTATTGGTTCCCGGCCTTCCCCCTAGAGGCCATTGGCTTTTGTAAATCACAAGCTGATAACAAACTCTTTTTCTCTGCTTTTTTGCTGTGTCATTCTTGCCTTGAGACATAATCTTCACAGCTGCTTGTCATTTTCTGTTTGGGTTTGTTAGCCATGCAGGGGGTGGGTTTTGAGAAGGTGAAAAGCAATACCAGAGGTAAAGGAAACTATCAGATGATACTTTATTATGCTTTTTATAAATGTTCTCTTGCCACACAGAAAACGTGGGGGTGCAAGAATATAGAGCAAAGACTCCAGCTCCAATTTGCATTTCTCTTAGGGTGCATTTTCGTGAGGCCCATTTTCATGCCTGCAAGCCATCAGCTGTTGATTTCTTTTTTTTTTTTCAACAAAGCTATCTAAGAACTGAGATCTCAGCAATTCCGGGAGCCACATAGCGACAGCCTTGGCTAGGAATTCCTTGGTCCTGAGCCAGAAGCTGCCATCTGGAAATTCCTCTTTTAGCCTCTCTGTAGAGGTGAATGTTGATGAAGCCGCCCAGGCACCAGCTGAATTTCTGAAGCCTACTTAAGGTGGCTGAGGCCCTTGGAAAATCATGTTCACATCATAAAGAACTTAATTTGAAGTGGTTTATGTACAAAGCCATACTCAGTGTACTGTTTTAAAGTTGGTATTAGTCATTTCTTTGTAATCCTGGGTTCTGTTATTTAAGATGCTAGTCGAGTCTTCAAGATTTCAATAAGCCCTACATAAAATAATGTTCCTTGTCAGATTTTAGCTGTCTTCTGCCAAGGACAATGCTCCCTAATTGACCAAAGTCAGACCTTCAGTCCAGTCCTCTTCCTTAGCTTTTCATGTCTGACATTTCCATGAAAACACTGAAAGGAATTGACTGGTTTTAACCAAACTTTCTCTGTTGGTTACAACGGTCAGGGGAACATTCCTTCTGCAACTACAGAAGCAGCATCCCAGAGGAATAAACAAGTATCACAAGAAAACCTTAATGTTGCTATTTCCAAGCAAAGCAACCTTCAGGACACTTTTCTTTTCACTTGGGTACAAAAGGTCATCTTACTTCCTATGATGAAATAGTAAATGAATATATCCCTTTCAACATCATTTGATTTCTTAGCTACACTTGATGCAGAAATCTGCTTTTTTTATTATCTTATATGACCTTTTTTTAAGTAAAAGGTTTGTATGGATTCAAGTGTGGTCCAGTGTGTCCTTTCCAGCCTGTCTCCAGAAAGGTAACTATTTTCTCAGTTATAGAAAAGGAATGCAACTCCCAGGTCTGAGGCACACCTCTCCTCACCCTGCCAAGATTCCAGTAATTCTCCTGGGTGCTGTGGCGAGCAGCTGACCATGTGGCTTCTCAGAGGTCAACTCAGAAACCTCACTTAACTGTTGGTTCCAATTCCTTTCTCACTGACTCTGTCACCCACTTTCCTGCCCTCTCCTGCCTTATCCAGAGCTCTGTTGTCTTTTCAAACAGAACAGCAGAGAGCAAAAAAGTGTCCAGAGGCTGCAGAACAGATGAAGGCCTCTGACTGATGGCTGGGTGTCCAGGGTACTTTGTTTTCAGTAATACCGGGTCCCTAACCGTGGTGGCACAGTATGTGGACATCCCTTTGTGTGCAATTCTCCCATCGGCCCACAGAGGGCAGGAACAGTTTGCTTTCTCATTTCGCAAAGGAGAAAGCAGGCTCAGAACATGAAGTAACTTGCCCAGGGTCCAGCGTCCAAAACCACATTTGCCTTAACTCCGGAAACCACTAAGCTTAGCCCAGCAAACCCCACCCTTCCTTCCCCAGCCCCGCTCAGCCCCCAGTGCAGGCTTCCCCTGAGCTATGTCCCAACATCAGGCTCACACCCAGGCATCAGGCAGAGTGGCCACTCGGGAGTTAGCTGGGGAAGACAGGGTGGACTTAAGGTATCTGGGAGCTGAGGAAATGAGGCGCTTTGAGAGCATTTTATTTTTAATTCTGGGAGTTTTCATTATAAGTCTTTACATTAGAAACAAAAGAAAATGAGGAATCTTTCATTTGAAAATTCATCTTTCGAGCTTGATGCCCGTAGCACAGTGGTTATGGCGCCTGCCACATACCCAAGGGTAGCGGGTTCGAGCCCAGCCCAGACAACTGCAATAAAAAAATAGCCGGGCATTGTGACGGGCACTGTAGTCCCAGCTACTTGGGAGGCTGAAGCAAGAGAATCGCTTAAGCCCAAGAGCTGGAGGTTGCCTCGAGCTGTGATGCCAGGACACTCTACTGACAGTGACAGCATGAGACTCTGTCTCAAAAAGAAAAGAAAATTCATCATTTAGTTGTAGGCACTAAAAGTCAAGACATTTTGTAGTATCTATTTTCTGACATCGCTGAATAGTTTTTAATTCACGTGTAAGATTTCTGATTTGCTTCTGCAGTCAGTAGTTTTACCTTCCTGTTCTTTATTCCCCCCTCAAGCACAACTCCCTGCCTCCTGCCCCCAGCACCCCCTGAAGTACTCAGAATCTCTCAGGGATTGGGGAAGCAGACACGCATCCTTATTTGCCACTTCACCCCTCCCCCCATCATTCCACAGAGGACTCTTGAGTCCTGGAAATCATGGATGGAAAATCTGAAGGTCAGCACTCGGCCCTTGCTGTTGATTAAGTTTTTCCATTTCCTTGTGCCTCACTGAGGCCGTGAGGATAAATGTTGATTGCTAATAAAAAAGAAAAAAAAGCCAGTTGGTCTCTGCTCTGTCCTCACAAAGGCCTGTTCTGGCCATGAACTCCAGCCGTCTTAGAGTGGAGGTCCTGAGGCTGCTTCAGCAGTGCCCCTGACTAATGAATGACTGTGGAAAAGATTCGACTAAACCAATTTACCTGCTTCCTCTGATTCACTGGGTGACCTTGAATTCCCCTGTAAGCTTCACTGTCTTCAGTTGTTTCAAAGGAAAAATCCTGTAACCCTTCTTCAACCAGTGCAAATGACAGATGCTTTTTGGGAACTTAACAGGGTATAGTCTCTCCTCTTTATCCCTGGAAGTTGGGAGATGTAAGGCATTTGGCTGCTCCCCAAGATCACAGGGGTGCAAAAGTGGACCCTGGGAAGGAGCAGAACCCTTTGTGAGTGGAGCAGAGGGCCTCGGGGAGAGGAAGAGGGGCCTGAAGCTCCAAGCCTGTGCCCTCTGATTCAAGAGATGTGTTATAAGAGGCTTTGATGGCTGACAGGGAAGGCAAATGAGGTTTTATATACAAATACAGAGGTTGGACAGGCAGGGCACGTTGGCTCATGTCTATAATCCTAGCAATCTGGAAGGCCGAGGTGGGAGGATCACTTGAACTCAGGAGTTTGAGACCAGCCTGAGCAAGAGCCATACCTGGTCTCTAAAACTTGCCAGGTGTTGTGGCGGGTCCCTAGTGCCAGCTACTCTGGAGGCTGAGGCAAAAGGATCACTTGAACCCAAAAGTTTGAGGTTGCTGTGAGCTATCAAGCAACAGCACTCTACCAAGGGGGGCAAAATGAAACTCTGTCTCAAATAAATAAATAAGTATATAAAAATAAAGTGAAGCATGGAGGAGGTAGGACAATTAACCTTTTGACAGCAAACAGTGCCTACAGGGGTTCAAACAAGATGTTTGTTTGGTGGGAACAAGACCTGTAGGCATTGTTCATTTTGCAAACAAAAACTTGAGGATACATGTTATTGTGATGTTGCCTGGCCTGAGTCTGTAAGCATCATAGGTCTTGGTCCCAATATTTTTCACAGCTGTGCCTGAAATAACTGAAACCAATTTGGATGAATCATTTTGATTAGAAGGTCCAGTAGTGTGCTGTGTGCCCGAACAGCTGCTGCAGTCACTGCACACCTCAACTGGCACATTTTGTTTTTGAGCACTCCACAAAGGGTTAAATTTGCAAATTTATCCTAGAAAAAGTGCTCCATCCTCATTGCTGAATATCAATAAAGTCACCTTGGAAATGCTTCCGTTGGCCACCTGGTGACTGTGGAGATACTCCTCAATGAGGTAGGGAGCACTTTTTCCGGGATGAGTTTGCAAACTTAATTGTCTGCCCTCATATAGTACCTTAAGGAAAGGGCAGGGGGGTGCAACAAGGCCTGAGGCTGGACATGCAAACACAAGTGCTGGCGATGGGTGCCTGGTTGGGCCAAGCACTTGGCAGGTAAAGGGTGGCTACTAAGAGAGAGCAGACACGCCACGGATGGCGCTGTGGAGGTAGAAGCTCAAAGCTGTAAGGGTGGGGTGCTCTGGGCAGCAGGGAGCACTGGGGATGGACGTCAGACCAGGTGCTTACACAGGGCCCTGGACCTCTGTACTAACACTTACCTTGCTGAAATGTTGCCGAAGAATCAATATTGGCAACCAGGCCAGCCCACATGACCTAAAGTTATCTTTAAAAAAAAAAAAAATTGGTTAGATGCCCATAGCTCAGTGCTTAGGGCACCGGCCACATACACCAAGGCAGGTGGGTTTGAACCTGGCCAAGCCTACTAAACAACAATGGCAACTGCAACAGAAAAAATAGCCGGGCATTGTGGCAGGTACCTGTAGTCCAAGCTACTTGAGAGGCTGAGGCAAGAGAATCTTTTAAGCCCAAGAGTTTGAGGTTGCTGTGATGAGTTTGAGCTGTGATACCACGGCACTCTACCGAGGGTGACATAATAAGACTCTGTATCCAAAAAAAAAAAAATAGGTAACAGAACCAGTGTTTCTTTTTCAGGAATTACACGCACCCAGCTTCAAAATGGAAACACTCTATTGAGGGTCTGACACCAAGCATTAAACCCACATAGACTGCAACTTCAAGCCTTGCTACTCAAAACTGTGTAACTTGCCCAGCAGCCTTTCTCAGAAATGCAGATCTCGTAGTGCCAGGACTAGGGTGGCACAAGCAAGGCAGCCAGGGCACAGCATTTAAGGAGGTCCTCACCATCAGGGCTATCTGTGCCAGCCACTTCTGCTCACCCAGCCCCAGCACTGAGGTTCATCTGGACCTTCTGAGTCAAACTGGGCCTTTTAACGAGACTCTCAGTGATGTGTCTGTGCAGTGACATTTAAGCAGCCGTGGCCTCAGATGTGGCATGCGTTTTTGCAAGGCAGACACCAAACACCCAGGGAGTTGTCAAGGCAGGGTATAGATGCCCTCAGCTCTGCAAGCCAGTGTACTAGGTTGAAGAGCATCTCCCAGAATCTGTGTCTACTACAACCTGTAAACGTAACCTGATTTGGAAGTAGGGTCTTTGCAAATATGATCAAGATAATGTCACAATGGATTAGGGTGGACCCTTAAAGCCAGTATAGCTAATGCTATAAAAAGAAGAGGTTGGAAGCCATGGGTCCACTGTAACCCTAGCACTCTGAGAGGCTGAGGCACAAGAAGACCAGCCTGAGCAAAAGTGAGACCCCCATCTCTACTAAGAACAGAAATGCTAGCTGGGCATCGTGGTGTGTGCCTGTAGTTCCAGCTACTCGGAAGGCTGAGGAAGGAGGATCACTTAAACCTGAGAGTTTGAGGTTTCTGTAAGCTAGGCTGATGCCATGGCACTCTACCCAGGGTGACAGAGTGAGACTCTGTCTCAAAATAAAAAAATAAAAATAAACCAAACAAGCCCCAAGAGGAATACTACGAGGTTAAGTGGCTACACAAACCTATGTCAGAGCCCCTACCTCCCCAAGGAGTAGTCTCAACACGACACAGTTAACACTGCATGGCTGAGAGGATTGGAAAGCTAGCACGTATCAAGGGCTATCACTTGTGCTTCCTGCAAGTTCTCTCAAATCATCCTCTGGGTGAAATAGATTTGTTTTTTGTTTTTTTTTTTTTGTTTGGGGGAAGGGGTTTGAAGACAGAGCCTCAAGCTGTGACCCTGAGTAGAGTGCCATGCATCACAGCTCACAACTCCTGGGCCTAAGCGATTCCCTTGCCTCAGTCTCCCAAGTAGCTGGGACTACAGGCACCCGCCACAACACCCAGCTATTTTTGGTTGCAGTTGTCATTATTGTTTGGCAGGCCTGGGCTGGATTCGAACCCGCCAGCTTTGGTGTATATAGCTGGTGCCTTAGCCGCTTGAGCTACAGGCACTGAGCCAGGTAAAGTAGGTATTGTCAGCCCATTGTACAAATCAGGGAATGTTCAGTGGTGTGCTGGTAAATGTTTAAGACTCTGGGGGCAGGAGGCATGCTTATCTGCTGATTTCTGTGGTGTCAAGGCTACATCCCAGCCAACATGCCATCAGTGGACACAGTTGGGAGGCAATGTGAACATCCACCTCTCTGGGGGATAAACCAGCTCCAGCACATATGGGAACTGTGCCCAAAGAGGTCACCCACCGGTATGCAGGAAGCAAGGATTTGTCCCCAGATCTTCCGACTTGAACTCTGCTCCTCAGAGCTACTCTTGATTGCCGTGTGAAGGGCAAGGCCTCCTGAGTCAAGAACCCTCCATGGGCTTTATTGGTGACAATGTACCTGAGTTGATTTTTCTCACAATATATTTCAATAAAGCCAACAAAACTCCTTAGACAATTTTTCCTCCAGCTACTTTACACTGGGTTGCAAATGGCAAAATAGTAAAAATTTCTACTAAAAAATTTTTGGATACTGGCTCGGTGTCCATAGCACAGTAGTTGCAGTGTTAGCCATATACACCAAGGGTGGTGGGTTCAAACCCAGCGCACGGCAGCTAAATAACAATGACAAATGCAACAAAAAATAGCTGAGCAGTGTTGTGATGGGTGCCTGTAGTCCCAGCTACTTAGGAGGCTGAGGCAAAAGAGTCATTTAAGCCCAAGAGTTTGAGGTTTCTGTGAGCTGTGACACTACAGTACTCTACAGAGGATGACATAATGAGACTCTGTCTCAAAAAACATTTTTTTTTTTGGATCACAACAATTGGCCCAAAATGACATTTGTTTGCAAGTGTGTGTCAGAGGCGAGATTAAGGAGGAAAGAGTCCTGCCCTTTTCCCAACCAGGAGAACACCAAACCGTGACCAGAGATGCCTCCTCCCTACAGCTGGTTGGCCCAGCCCTCGTTATCATGTACAAATGGTCTATGTCAAATCCCATCAGGGAGGGGTGACTTTTCCTCAAGAACCAAGAACTTTTATCGCCCTTCCTTTATAAATCATTCTTTGAATCAGGTAGACATCAGGTGAGCAAATGGGAAGCCAAACACTTGGCAAGAAGCTGTGGGATGATCCATTGTTTGTAACCCAAGCAAAGTTCACTGTAGGATAAGGGGATCCCCATGCAAATGCACTTAAGGGTAAGAAATGTGCATGGCGCAGGTGCTTAGAGATGAGACCATAGGGATTTGAGAGCCGAGGCCTGAATAGTATCATTTTTTTTTTAAGACAGTCACTGCTTGGCACCTGTAGCTCAGTGGGTAGGGTGCCAGCCACATACACCAGAGCTGGCAGGTTTGAACCCAGCCCAGGCCTGCCAAACAACAATGACAACTACAACCAAAAAATAGTCAGGCCTTGTGGCTGGCACCTGTAGTCCCAGCTACTTGGGAGGCTGATATAAGAGAATCACTTAAGCCCAAGAGTTGGAGGTTATTGAGAGCTGTGACACCATAGCACTCTACCCAGAGTGACAGCTTGAGACTCTGTCTCAAAAAATAAATAAATAAATAAATAAATAAAAGACAGACTCTCACTATGTCATCCACAGTAAAGTGCTGTGGTATAACAGCTCACAGCAACCTCAAACTCTTGGGCTTAAATGATTCTCTTGCCTCAGCCTCCCGAATAGCTGGGACTACAGGTGCCGCTTACAATGCCTGGCTATTTTTGGTTGCAGTTGTTGTTGTTTAGCTGGCCTGGGCCGGGCTCCGAACCAACAGCCTCAGTGTATGTGGCTAGCACCCTACTCACTGAGCAATGGGCACCAAGCCTGTATTCACGTATTTTTTAAATACTGTATGCTATATAATATATCTGAGAACTGAAGCCTGTAGGCTAATAGTTTTCAATCTGTTTTAGGGGTCAACCAATAGTAATTCAACTAAATCAATTTTTTTAAAGACATGTATTTTTTTTCTATAAGAATTGTTTAGCTTTAGGTGACAGAAACCCCAAATAGTGGCTCAAACAACAGAGAAGTTTTCTTTCTTCCACCTAAAATTCCTGAGATGGGTGAGCCTAGACCACAAGGCTTCCAGGAACCATCCTTCTTAGCCCTGCTCTCTAACCAACTGAGCTCGCATCCTTTATCTTCTTTCTCTGACTGTGCAGCTTCTACTCAAGCAAAGGCATCACATGGGCCAACATGGCTGCTATAGCAATAGGCATTAGGTCACCTGGCTTTAGGTAGCCGCTAGGAAGGTTGAAATATTTGGTCTTGATTTAAATAGACACACCTAGAAATCAAGATTATTTTACTGTGGGGCTCCCATAGCACAGTGGTTATGTCACTGACCACATACACCAGAGCTGGCAGGTTCAAACCCAGTCTGGGCCTGCTAAAACAACGACAACTACAATAAAAAAAATAGCCAGGTGTTGTGGCAGGCACCTATAGTCCCAGCTACTTGGGAGGCTGAGACAAGAGAATTGCTTAAGCCCCAGAGCTTGAGGTCGCTGTAAGCTGTGATGCTACCGCACTCTACAGAGGATGAGATAGGGATACTCTGTCTCAGAAGGTGAGAATAGACACTGCACAGTGGACATGTGGCTGCCCTGTCATAAGGACCTGTGAGGTGCTGGACACTATGCTAGAAGCTTAGATAAGTAAATTGAGCAGAGTTTATGATCTAGCACGAGACATCAGTCCCTGACTTACAGTGTTTCAACTTAACAATTTTTTACTTACAATGGGTGAATGTACTTTTTATTATGATATTTTCAACTTACCAGGTGATTATGGGGACATAATCCTACTGTAAGTTGAGAAGCATCTGTAACCCTATAACGCCATATAATCAGCATTATTCTTGATATGTAGAAAAGACACACGCATGTGACAGCAAAAGGGGAGAATGATTAGTTTTGTTAGAGTCAAAAGCAGATTAGGGAGGATTTCCCAGAGAGGGGGACATGCAGACTTGGCCTTGAAGGATGAGTGAAAGTTTTCTGAGTGGAGAGAAGGGCAGCAATTAGGCCAAGTTTGGCACAGAGAGAGAGCCAGGGGAGTTCTTATCCCTGAGGAGCCATCATCAGATTTATATTTAAAAACATAAATCTGGCTCAGCGCCTGTGGCTCAAGTGGCTAAGGCGCCAGCCATATACATCTAAGGTGGCGGGTTCGAGTCCAACTCTGGCCCACCAAACAACAATGATGGCTGCAACCAAAAAAATAGCCGGGCATTGTGGTGGGCGCCTGTGGTCCCAGCTACTTGGGAGACTGAGGCAAGAGACTCACTTGAGCCCAGGAGTTGGAGGTTCCTGTGAGCTGTGATACCACAGCACTCTATCCAGGGAGACAGCTTGAGGCTCTGTCTCAAAAAAAAACCTCCATAAATCTGGCAGCTGATAGAAGATGAATGGAGGGGAGGCCACCTAGGATCTTGGAGGGCCAGTTTAGATAGGCTGTTGTGATAGCCTATCAGACACAGTGGCTGGGAGCTAAGCCAGTGGAAAGAGTGGTAGGGAGATTTGAGAGCTATCTCAGAACTAAAATGTAGACTGTGGCCAGGCACAGTGGCTCATGCCTGTAATCCTAGCATTCTGGAAGGCTGAGGCAAGTGGATTGCCCGAGCTCACAGGTTCGAGACAAGCCTGAGCAATAATGAAATTCCATCTTTTTTTTTTTAAGAGACAGAGTCTCACTTTGTCTCCCTCAGTACAGTGCTGGGGTGTCACAGCTCACAGAACCTCCAGCTCTTGGGCTTAGGCGATTCTCTTGCCTCAGCCTCCCGAGTAGCTGGGACTACAGGTGCCTGCCACAATACCCAGCTATAGTTTTATTTCAGTTTGGCTGGGGCCGGGTTTGAACCCGCCACCCTCGGTATATGGGACCCGTGCCCTACTCACTAAGCCACTGGTGCTGCCCGAGACCCTGTCTCTTAAAAAAAATAATAATAGCTGGGTGTTGTGGCGGGCACCTATAGTCCCAGCTACTTGGGAGGGTGAGGCAAGAGAATCACTTAAGCCCAAGAGTATGAAGTTACTGTGAGCTACAATGCCACAGTACTCTACCAAGGTTGATAAAGTGAGACTCTGTCTCAAGAAAATAAAATAAAATACAGACTGCAATTGTAGCCAACATTATTATTTACTTACCAAATCATTAAAACCACGTTCCTTCCTTCCTTGCCAATAGAACTTGATTTGGCAGAGTCTGTGCACACTAATAAGTCTACTATGTGGATACTATGTGGATCAAGACAATCTTATTCCCCAACTTCTCAGCTTCCTTTGAGGGTAGGAGTGGTCATGGGAACCTGTTCTGATTAGAGGGACTTAAAAGGCATTATGCTGTGGAGATTTCTGGGAAATCCTTTTCTGTCCTAATAAAAGGAAGGTGAAGCTGGTTTTACCTTTTGTCTTTCCCCATTCTTCCTGCCTTGGATGTGGATGTGATGGTTGGAGGTACAGCAGCTCTGTTGCAACCAAAAGGCAACGTGCATGAGGATGAAGTGGGTACACTAAAGATGGAGGAGCCTGAAAACAGAAAACCTCTCTGTCACTGTGGACCAGCTAAGGGGCTAAGGGGACACCAACCAGTAGCTGCCTAGTTTCAGGTTTATTTTCATTATATTTTTAAAAATGAATAAATGTATTTGAATTATCATTAGGTGGGTTTTCTGAAACTTGCAGCTGAATGCATTCTCCGCTGAGCGTGAAGGTCAGTGAATTTGTAAAGTAATGGAGCAGAGAGCCAACCTGATCCTTCAGTTTCTAGCTTGACTAACTGGGTGAATGGAAACCAAGTTGTTAGATACATATAAAAAATATAAAAAGGAACAGAGGTTGAGAACACGCTCACATGCTTGTTGGACACATGCATTTCTTCATTCGACAAAATGCCACTGAGCATCCACACTGCGCCTACAAGTTGCTGCAGCTACAAGGAATAAATACCACTCGAGCTCCAGGAGATTCCAAATCATCGCTTTGTTTCCGCAACACAAGCATTTAAAAAAAAATTTTTTTTTCTCTTAACATAGAAGATGTGTAAATAAACCTATAGGCAAACCTTGACTTCTGTTTGGTAGAAAATCCCAAATAAAGAAATATAACGGATGAGAACAGAAGAAGGGGAGGGCAGAGTTCCACTCATTCATCCAGCAAATCTCTCCTAAGCACATCCTGTGTGCAGGTACCTCCAGATGCTGAGGCTGTAGCAGTGAGCAAGGTGGATGCATTCCCCAAACGAGCAGAGCTCACACTTCTGCCCTTTGTGACTTGGCAGAGAGCTCACACCACACGTGACTGTGCTGTCGTCCCCCCTTTCCAGAGTGGGAACTGCTAGAGGGCAAGTGGTTGTTTCTCTCTAAGACCCCATTTTATACTCTTAGCACCTGGGACATGTACTAAGGCACACAGCAGCATGTTCTCAGAATATGGGCACTGAATTGCTAAGCCAATTCATTTACTTTACAGATGAAAAACAGGAGACAGGCAGAAACTCAAGGATGCAGACATTGTGCCCAGTAGGAGGGCAGCAGCATTTGGCTCAATCGGCTAAGGTGCCAGCCACATACACCTACGGTGGCGGGTTCGATTCCCCAGCCCGGCCCGCCAAACAACAATGATGGCTGCAACCAAAAAAAAAATGGCCGGGCATTGTGGCGGGCGCCTGTGGTCCCAGCTACTTGGGAGGCTGAGGCAGGAGACTCGCTTGAGCCCAGGAGTTGGAGGTTGCTGTGAGCTGTGATGCCATGGTACTCTACCCAGGGGGATAGCTTGAAGCTCTGTCTCAAAAAAAAAAAAAAAAAAGAACCCAGCACCCCGTGTCATCCCAGTTTAAGGTCATTTGCCCTTGGTGTGCTGCCTCTGACTGTGGTAAATTACAGAACATGGTTTATAAAAACAGCCTATCTACTGCCCCGTCCCACCTCCTATGGTCACATACAAAATAAAGTGGCAGATTAGAGTCTGACGGCTCATTTCAGCTTGAATCTTCCTTTTCCCCCACTAAAGTTGTTAAAGGATCTCAAATGGTACCTTTTAAAAGTGTAAACATTCTATTTCACAAATCCTCGGCCTGAAACTTTACTGTTAGTGAGTGACCTTCCAGAGAAAAATAAACATGAGTTACAATCCATTACTGTTCCATTTACTCAAGATCATTTCCTTGCAGGCAGGTCGGCCACGTCAGCGAGCTCACTCAGATATCTCAAGTCCTCACCACTTGAAAGCCTCTTTTCTGCATTCCATTCCCAGAAAGCTGGCTCTTCCTGGAGCCCTGACAACCTGGTACCATCTCCTCCCACAGTTACCCACCCTTCCATTCCTCTGGCTTATCTCTGCTGTCAGAGAAGAATGTAGTCTGTCGGCTTTTACATTCTGGCTCCATTATTTGGGAGAAGCCTCAGCAGCGTTCGCTGGCATCTGGAGGGCAGGGCAGAGGCAGCTGCTGAGCAATCACCTGTCATCTGGGCCTGCCCCGCTAATCCCACCCCAGGCTGTCAGGGTGTAAACAGAGCTGGACAGGACCTGCTTGGAAGAAGCTAGTTCTTCATCTCTGGGGCAATCTGTACTGGGGGATGTTTATTCCTGGAGTCCTGGGGATGAGATGGGAACAGCAAGGGTCAAAACCCCTGGAAACTCTGCCTAGTTGCCTGACACCAGCCAGGTGTTTCCTTAGCCATACCCCTGGGAACAGACCCACATGGCTAATGTCACACAGGTCAGTCCTGCTCAGCCGTGCAAGTAAACCCAGAGCCTGGAACGGAATCATGAGAATTAGGTCACCCTTTCTTCTTCCTAGATAACTAGGAACTTACCACCATATGACCTCAGATAAAACAACTTCCCTCTCTGGAGCTGAGTTTTCTCCTCCTAAAATGGACAGAGTGGGGTGGGACTGACGAGTTCTAAAGTCGCTTCCAGAGCCAAGGATCCATAATTCTCACTTTTATCTAAATCCAGAAATTGTGGCCAAGGTTGTGACTCCTGGCTTTCCTTTCCATAGTTCTCTGCAGGCTACTGTTTTACTAACGCTCTAACCTTGTCATCTGCCTCCAGGAGAGTCTTCCCTCTGAAGGTCATGATTATGCTGGGAATCCGGAATGGAAAGCACTTTGTGACTCAATTTCCTGCCTCCACTTCTGCTCCTGTCCCCACCCCAACCCTCACTTTAGCCCTTCTCAGTGAGGGGATGCTAGGAGGCCCTTGAACTTAATTTGTTCTCTTCTGAGCTCTGTCCCTGCTATTCTTTGGTACAGTGAAGAATGTTGTGATCCTCCACATCCTCTGCTGTGCCTTTTCCCAGGGCACTGGGGCACTGAGATGAATGGTGTGGCCCACTTCTCAGGAATTTAGAGAAAAGCTGCATCAATCTGCCTGATGGCAGGTAGACAATGTCCCCCGGGAAGGAACACCAAGGAAAGGCACCTAATTCAGCTTGGGACAGGCAAAGGGGGGTCCACTTGGGGAAATCTTAGAGGGTGCCTCATCAGATGCTGCTGTTTTCTTTTCCCCCTCCGTGGAGTTGCTTGTTTTGCACGCAGGGAAAACCAGATGTGTCAGGGAGTGAAAGCTGCAGGAGGAGCTCCAACCAGCCACAGGCAGACGCTAGTGGGTAGAGGTCCCCCTCCCTCCTCACTTGATGGAACAAACCAAGGCGTGTTCTACACAGTCTCCCAAGGGTCCCCAGCAGGAGGGAGCCCCAGCTGCCCAGGGAAGTCCCTGCTCATTCACCCACGTCAGCACCTCCCCTTCCCTGTCTCACGTCCTTACGCCCTCTCTGTGCTTCCTGGGATCACCTCCCAGATAAACTATGTACACCCAGTCCTTGTCTCAGGACCTTCTTCTGAGAGTGTCCACACTAGGTTTAGACAGACAAGCTAAAATGGAAACCAAGATGATCAAAGGAGGAGCACCCAGTGGGGGTCAGCATTTAGGTGGCATTTGGAGCAGGTGCACTTTTAGGTCCCAAGACTGTCTCACGGCTCAGCATCCTTCTCCAGAGGGGACAAACTTCTCAGTCATCTTTTCCTGACTTCCAAAAAGCACTAGAAGAGAAGAAGGGATTGAAGAAAAGGGCTGGGCCTCCCTGGAAGGTGCCCAGTAGGCCCTGTCCGGTCCTCCCCAGTGCTGGGCCCACTGTGACGCTGTGTCTTCTGAGAATGAGCTGCTCAACTGTGCAAAAGGCTGTGTCCTAACTATCTGACTTCCCGCGTGATTTGGGTCTACCTGAAGTCCTGGAAAGGTTCTCCCATACTTAGGGAGGATACTACAGCATCCAATGCTGAGGTCTGCAGAAGGCCACTTAGCACAGCGGTTGAGTCCCACAGCTCACTTGGAGTGTGCTCCCGACTCATAGCTGCAGGGCGGTCCTGAGGGCCAAGCTCAGACACCTGGCCACTGGCATGCAGCAGTGACGAGAAGTTAGCACAGAGGGCCCAGGGCTCCAGGCCAGCACGGCATGATGGCCTCAGGAGGATGCCTCACCCAGGGCTCTCCAGCATCCTTGTCCTAGCGGTGCCCAGAGGAGAACCCCGGCCATGGCTCCCGAAGCCCTATTTTATAGGCCTCAGTGGTGGACCGACTTCCTTCCTCGTCAGGTTCTCTGAACCGGGTGTGTTTTGGTAGATTCAGGTCCCTCTCCTCTGGGCAGCCCTGCCTGCACTCCCAAGCTCCCGCTGGCCTCAGCGTGGCTAGTCGCCTCACTGAGGGGGGCCTGGTTGGCTTAACTCTGAGGGAAACCTGATGTTTTGATTCTTGGGGGTGCAGCTGTCTGTGCAAAAGCAGAGCCGAGACCGCCAGGAGCCTGCCCCCACCATGCACCTCCCCACCCTCCCTAACTTCTCCCTGGCCTCCCACTTCATCCCTGGCATTTGTTTCTACCTCTGGGGCTTCCTGGGCGGTTCCTGCACTGGCCCAGAGCAGGCAGTGCAGGGCAGTCGGAGGAACACTCCTTAATAGCAAGGCTCCCCTGGCACTTAGAGGAAGGGTATTTTTGAGGCTTTGAGTAGTGAAGGCATCAAAGGAGACCCTAAGGGACTTACAGTTACCCAGTTAATGCAGCAGGCCAGTTTCTAGGTATCCTGGGGTTCATCAGGGTCATCCAGATAAGGACTGGCAGGAGGAAAGATACGTGGACAGTTCTGGTTTTCAAGTTGTCACACAAAACTAGGTGTCATTAACCCTGGCCTGCTCTCAGAGCCTCAGTGGGAACAGGGAAGTGGGGGGAGGGGCAGATCAAAGCCTTCCCATGAAACCCCTGGTCGGTGTGCTTGGGACTCTAGGGCAGAGAAGTGCTGTCTGCTTTAAGCAGATGAACTCCACACAATCTCACTCAGTCACTACGTCTTCAGGGGGACTTGAAGGTGGCAGTCAGGATACATTTTTCCAGCGGCAAGGCAGGAATGCTCTTTCTGCATTTCTGCCCTGTCACTGAATACTCACTCTTGTCACTGAACTGAGTCCCAGAGCAACCCAAACTCTCCTTAAGGACACCAGGATCTGGTCTGAGCCTGAGCCCGCTCCTAGACTCCCTGACAATTCTGCCTCCTAGTACTTTTCCCAGAAATCCCTACAAGCCCTCCCCTGACTGGGGTTTCTCCCAAGAGAGCCTCCTCCTATTACAAGTTCACCCGTCAGCCTTGCACCATCATGGGGAAATGGATTCATCCCACAGGGAGGATGGGATACTTGAGAGGTGACAGTGCTTCTCAGCCTCACTGAACCCCATTGGCCCGCACCTGCATTGGCCCAAAACTCCCTGCATTTCTCAGGCATGGGAAAGATGGGGAGGGGTGAAAGGAGGTGCCAGGCCTGGAAAGGGGCAGGCCCTGGCCCCACAGGGGGAGGAGAGAAGAGGCAATAGGGTGTTGGCTAAAGACAAGAGCCTCTTTATGGAGAAGGAGGGTTGGGGGAGGGGTGGCTGAGAAACAGACCACTCTCTTGAGTTCAGAGCTGAGTTTCGGTCTAAGCTACTCATACCTGGGCTCTATAAAACAAGCACCCCGGGCACCACATTCCAGAAGGACAGCTTCTGGGTGAGTATGACACACAGCTGGATAGTTTCCAGACCTTTCTCACTGCCTTGATCTCTAACTAGCAAGGGACAGGCACTTCCCTGCAGCATGAGCCTTTGCTTGGAAATGGAGGGCTGGGCAGGACAGCAGAGCAGGAACATACATCTGCAGCACGGGAGGGGTAGCAAGCAGTGGTCTCAGAGGCAGGGCAGGGTTGGAAATAGCTTTGCCACTCCTGAACCACCTTATGACTACCTGATCTAACCCTACCTGATCTCCACTGCCCTGGGGAGCAGAGTACTGGGGACTTAAGAGACTCCCCACTTAGCAGCTCTCAGCGGTCGTCACTCCTGGGCCCAGCTAGCACTAGAGGTCCTGGCTTTTGGAAATTCTTGACTCTGGGGTCTCAACTCTCACAGCCACCTGGGGGTTCTTCTATCTCCTAAAGACAACCCTTACCACATTCCCAAGAAAGGGACCCCAGAACTTATTTTATGCAAACTAGGGCTCACCTGTGGCTGGGCAATTCTAATGGGAAAAGTTGGGGCAAGTGAGTGTCGTTGGAACTGGCAAAATCTTTGAGTCCACGTGTCTATGCCCGTTAGCTTCTTCCTGACTGAGAGCGTTCACGTTTATGGAGAAGGGACGGTTTGATTCACAGCAGTAAAGGAGCCATCCTCTCCCTGCCAAAGTTCATTGGATGGGGTCAAAAAATTGGAGGGGGTTACTGGGAGATTCAGGCCCAGACTGGACAGTTGGGCGAGGCATGTCTTCCGCGATGGGCATCCCCAGAGAAGAGAGGGCAGGTGGTGCCACTGTGCACGTGGTGAGGACAATGGGGGAAAGCAGGCAGCAGCCAAGTCACTGCACACCCGGCGACGCTGAGAATGTCTCCCTGCCCCACATCCAGGATCTGTGCCCTTCTTTCAGAGCTCAGCGGGGGGTTGGGGGTGCGAAGTTCCGCATTTGCCCCTCTGTTCAGGGGTTTCCGCTGGATTTAAGGCCTCGTACTCTTCTCTCCCAAGCTACGCCATGAGGCAGACCGTGATGCCGCTGCTGCTCCTGCTGCTGCCGACTGTGTCGCACCCGAGCAAGGCAGAGTCTCTCCAGGAGAGGGTCCCGCTTTTCCGGCTGACTCAGCCTGGCTCCTGGGGCAGCGACGACAACAACGCCACAAGCTCGCCCTGCGAGGGGCTCCCTGCCGGGGCCATGGCCTTGACCCTGGTGAACCGCAGCCTGGAGCGCCTGCCCAGCTGCCTGCCGCGCGCGCTGCGCAGCCTCGACGCCAGCCACAACCTCCTGCGCGCCCTGAGCGCCCCGGACCTCAGCCATCTGCCGCAGCTACAGGTGCTAATGCTGCGCCACAACCGTGTCGCCGCCCTGCACTGGGGCCCCGGAGGGCCAACGGGGCTGCACACGCTGGACCTCAGCTACAACAAGCTGGCCGCCCTGCCGCCGTGCCCCGGGCCCGCGCCGCGCGGCCTCCGCGAGCTGGAGCTCTCCGGGAACCCTCTGCAGGCGCTGCCGTCCCGGGCTTTCGCCTGCTTCCCCGCGCTGCGGCTGCTCAACCTCTCTGACACCGCGCTGGGCCACGGCGCCCAAGGGGGCATCGCCGAGGCCGCGTTCGCAGGTGTGGACGGATCACCCCTGGCCACGCTCGAAGTCCTGGATCTCAGCGGCACGTTCCTCGAGCGGGGTGAGTCTGGCGCTACGCGTCTTCAGCCAGCCTGAGCTGAGAGCCGGGCAGGCCTGCACGCCTCCTCGACGGGTGACAGGGTAGCTCAGAAGTAACTCCAGGCTGTCTCACGCCTGTAATCACAGCATTTTGGGAGGCCGAGGTGAGAGGATCACTTGAGCCTAGTAGTTGAGGCCAGCCTAGGCAACGTAGCGAGACCCCATTTCTGCAAAAACCAAAAACTAGCTGGGCGTGGTGGCATGCCCCTGTAGTCCCTACTTGGGAGGATGGATGGAGCCCAGGAGTTTGACGCTGCAGTGAGCTATGATGGCGCCACTGCACCCCCAACTGCGTGACAGAACTAGACGTTGTTCTAAAAAAACAAAATTATGCCAGCTACATTGCCCCGGCCCTGTTCAAAGCGCCACGCAAGGATTAACTCCCTGAGTCCTAAGGGGTGGTAACTGTTATTCCACCCTCCACCCTTTTTTTGGTTTGTTTTTCATTTGAGACAGAGTCTCGCCATGTGGCCCTGGGTTGAGTGCTGTGGCGTCACAGATCACAGCAACCTCCCACTCTTGGGCTTAAGCAATTCTCTTGCCTCAGTCTCCCAAGTAGCTGGGACTATAGGCGCCCACCACAATGCCCAGCTATTTTTTTTTTTTTTTGGTTGTAGTTGTTATCATTGTCGTTTGGGGGGCCAAGGCTGGATTCGAACCCGTCAGCTCTGCTGTATGTGGCTGGTGCCCTAACTGCTTAAGCTACAGGTGCTGAGCCTGTAGCTCCATTTCTAGACAGGAAACAGAAGCTGCTATAGTCTCACATTTATTTAAACTGTTATAGTTTCTATTTTTACTCTGTCATCCTTGGTAGAATGCTGTGGTGTCATAGCTCATGGGAACCTCCAACTACTCTTGGGCTCAAGAGATCTTGCCTCAGCCTCCTGAGTAGCACCCACTACTAAGCTCAGCTAATTTTTCTATTTTTAGTAGAGATAGGGTCTCACTTTTGCTCTGGTTGGTCTTGAACCCCTGAGCTCAGGCAATCTACCCATTGAGGCCACTCAGAATGCTAGGATTATAGGTGTGAGCCACCATGCTCAGCCCTTTAGTATGTTTATTTTTTCAAATTAAATTTAATTTCTTTTGGCAGTTTTTGGCTGGGAGCTGGGTTTGAACCCGCCACCTCTGGCACATAGGACTGGGGCCCTACTCCTTTGAGCCACAGGCACCACCTGCTTTTTATATATTTTTTTAAAAGGTAGGGTCTCAGGCAGCACCTGTGGCTCAAAAGGGTAGGGCACTGGTCCCATATGGTGGAGGTGGCAGGTTCAAACCCAGAATTGCTTAAGCCCAAGAGTGGGAGGTTGCAGCCCTGGCCAGAAAAAAAAAAAGAGATGGGGTCTCTCTATGTTGCCTAGGCTGGAGTGCAGTGGCTATTCACAGGCGCAATTCCACTACTGATCAGCACGGGAGTTTTTTTTTTTTTTTTTTTTTTTGAGACAGAGCCTCAAGCTGTCCCCCTGGGTAGAGTGCGGTGGCATAGCTCACAGCAACCTCCAACTCCTGGGCTCGAGCAAGTCTCCTGCCTCTGCCTCCCAAGTAGCTGGGACCACAGGCGCCCACACAACACCTGGCTATTTTTTTTTTTTTTTTTTTTTTTTTTTGTTGCAGCCATCGTTGTTTGGCAGGCCCGGGCTGGATTCGAACCCGCTGCCTTAGGTGTATGTGGCTGGCACCTTAGCCACTTGAGCCACAGGCGCCGAGCCAGCACGGGAGTTTTCACCTGCTCTGTTTCCGACCTGGGCCAGTTCACCCCTCCTTAGGCAACCTGGTGGCCCCTGCTCCCGGGAGCTCACCATACTGATGCCGAATTTAGTGTGGACACCTGATCAGCATAGAGCACTACAGCCCAGAACTCCTGGACTCAAGTGATCCTCCTGTCTCAGCCTCTCGAGTAACTGGAGCTACTGCGCCACCTTGTCCAGCTTTATTTGTTTATTTTTAATTATGTTGATGGCTCTGTGCTCATAGCTCAGAGCATACACTGGGGCTGGTGGGTTCAAACCTGGCCCCGGCCTGCTAAACAACAAATAGCCAGGTGTTGAGGTGGGCACCTGTAGTCCCAACTACTTGGGAGGCTGAGGCAAGACAATCATTTCAGCCCAAGAGTTTGAGGTTGTTGTGAGCTATGATGCCACCATACTCTTGGAGGGCACAAAGTGAGACAATGTCTCAAAAAAAAAAGTCCTTGAGTGTCAAGGTTTATGCCTGAATCAATCACCATGGCTGAGAAAATGGAATGCTTTTTTGGCCAGGCTTGGACCCCATGGGCAATCCCAAAGCCCAGAGAGGGATTAGCGGGATTAGAGGGACTGAGTGACTGTCAGCCTCTTCTTAACCAATTGGACTAAGACAGAGAGAATACTAAATACTAAATGGAGTTCTGGGGCAGTGCCTGTGGCTCAAGGAGTAGGGCACTGACCCCATATACCCAGGGTGGCAGGTTCGAACCCAGCCCCGGCCAAAATTGCAAAAAAAAAAAAAAAGAAGAAGAAAGAAAGAAAGAAAGAAAAGAAAAGAAAAGCTAATGGAGCTCTATTACCATTAAAAAGGTTGGATGCTGAATAGGCAAAAACAACAGATGCCTACCATAATAGAAGAGTCCCAAGATCCAAGTCAACCTAGGGAAAAAATACTGAGTACTTAGCATAGCCTGGCAGTATCCTACTCCTTTCCCCTCTAAGAGATATCTAGCTTATCTCAGTTAATCCTCTCAACAATCCCATGAGATACTGTTGTGAACTGACCTCAACCAATTTGATCTCTTTGGTAGGTTATCAGTAGCATAGCCCATCCCACGCTCACTGCCTGGTAAAAAGTTTGAGGTGTGGGACAATTCTGCTACACATACAGGTTATTTACTACAGAAAAGTAGCAAGCAGGTTCAAAACAGTTATATCATCTGTTCTTTAAGCTTGATAAAGTCCCCCACCTCAACCCTGCAGGAAAGGTTCACCTGAGGCAGATACAGCAATTCCCCAGACACAGACTTGTTACCATCACAGATGGTGTCAGACAATCAGAGGACTCTTCAGGAAACAAGCCTCAGAACTATGCCCAGGGTTCACTCAGGCTGCAGGCCTTATACATGAAATAGTGAGGACAATCTCACATGTAGAAATGTTGCAAATCTCACCAATAGAGAGCCCTTTGCCCAAATCCATTATGCTGATTAATAAGCCACTAATTTTACAATTAGATGAAAAAAAAATTTTTTTTGAGACAGAGCCTCAAGCTGTCGTCCTGGGTAGAGTGCTGTAGCATCACAACTCACAGCAACCTCCAACTCCTGGGCTCAAGCAAGTCTCCTGCCTCCGCCTCCCAAGTAGTTGGGACTACAGGCGCCTGCCACAACGCCTGGGGTTTTTTTTGGTTGCAGCCATCATTGTTGTTTGGCAGGTCCAGGCTGGATTCAAACCCACCATCTCAGGTGTATGTGGCTGGCACTTTAGCCACTTGAAACACAGGCACTGAGCCAATTTTTTTTTCCCTGGAGATAGTCTCACTCTGTTGCCTAGGCTAGAGTGCCATGGCCTCAGCCTAGCTCACACCAACCTCAAACTTCTGGGCTTAAACAATCCTCCTGCCTCAGCTCCCCAAGTAGCTGGGAAGATAGGTGTCCAGGTAATTTTTCTATACATCCAGCTAATTTTTCTATTTTTAGTAGAGATGGGATCTTGCTCTTGATAGGGTGGCTTACATAATCCTAGCACTCTGGAAGGCCAAGGCTGGGAGGATTGCCTGAGGTCACGAGTTTTAGAGGAAAATTTCTTTCTCATACTAATTGGCAAAGCCTCTGGGGTTGTTCAAGACAGACAGCTGACAGTGCTTGTAGTAGCTAGTCCGGCAGTGTGGATGAAGGGACCAAGGCCAAGAGAGGATAAGTGATCTCTTGCCCATCACACAGCCAAAAAAGGGAAAACTACAACTGGAGCCCAGTAGGCAGTCGAGCTCCAGAGCCTGCTCCTATAGTCTTTGCCCTGGCTAGCGCACACAAAAGAGAGCTGAGATTGGAAACTAGAAGCATCTAGTTGGTGCTTGAAGGTAATGATGGCAGCCACTGTTATCTGAAATAACCATCACTCACAGGGTGTTGCCGGACAGGCCCTGGCAGGAACTGATGAGCCTGTGTGCCACCACCTGGAGTTTTTTATTCACTTGCAAGGCCTTCTGTCATAAATAAAGCTAAGAGATCAGATGCTCCAAGGACCATGGTGCCAGTTAAGGCACTTCGTTAAGGTCAAGTGTACTTCGTGCACTTAGTAAAGTACTGACTAACTATAAATTTAGGCTAGAGCAGAAATGCTTTATTGGTATAACCAGTTTAATATAGAATTTTGCACCCTTGTAACCTAGGAAGAGGAATCTGTTTAATGCATACTATGATGATTAATAACATACTTACTTTTACTGTGACAGTATAAAAGTAACAAAGGAAAATAGGAGAGCAGAACAGCTCTTTGAGAAGATATCCTCGCTGCTCTTGAGAATTTCTGGCTTTTTTATAAATAAAGTGAAGTTGTTCTCTCATTCACTTCTCCCTTGATTGGCTTGGGTGACAGGCAGACAGACTCTTTAGTCTGGCAACAGCAAGAGGTGGATGAAAGAATAGTAATTACCAATATTTAAGTGCCAAGCAGAGAAGACAACCTGGTATTATGTCCCCAATAATGGACACACTGTAGGTACTCAGTAAATATTTATTGCATGAATCTGAGAAGGAGCAGCTAGAATAGTGGAAGGTAAACCAGGGGAACCATTATTCCAAAACTAAGGGAGAAAAAAGTTCAAAAGAAGGGAAAGGGGTCAACATACTATATGTTGAAAAGAGTCAAGTTCAAGTCTGACACGTGAGTCTGGATTTGAGAACAAGGAAGTTGTTGGTGATGAGCAGTTTTTTGGTATGGTAGGGGCAGGAGTGTGCTGGTAAATGTTTAACAACTAACTCTCCGACATAAGTTATAAATATACATAAGTTATAACTTTTACTGATATAAAGTACATGTAGCACAGAATTTACAAATAATAAAATATACGCTTTTTATTATAAATTCCACTCTTATGACTATGATTTCATAAATGAAGGTGTATTGTAATACAAGTATAGTTCCAATATGAACACTGACTGATGTATGTACTATATATTCTTTTTTGTATTTATTTATTTTGTTTTGAGACAGAGTCTCAAACTGTGGCTCTGGGTAGAGTGCCGTGGAGTCACAGCTTACAGTAACCTCAAACTCTTAGGCTTAAGCAATTCTCTTGCCTCAGCCTCCCAAGTAGCTGGGACCACAGGTGCCCACAATGCACTGCTATTTTGTTGTTGTAGTTGTCATTGTTGTTTGCCAGCTCCAGTGTATGTGGCTGGCACCCTAGCTGCTGAGCTACAGGTGCCGAGCCTATATAAATATTCTGATAGAAAGGTAGTCTTGGCTCAGCGCCTATAGCTCAACCAGCTAAGGTGCCAGCCACGTACACCTAAGGTGGCGGGTTCAAATCCCCAGCCCGGACCCGCCAACAATAATGATGGCTGCAACTAAAAAATAGCCAGGCGTTGTGGCGGGCGCCTGTGGTCCCAGCTACTTGGGAGGTGGAGGCAAGAGACTCGCTTGAGCCCAGGAGTTGGAGGTTGCTGTGAGCTGTAATGCCACGGCACTCTACCCAGGGTTACAGCTTGAGGCTCTGTCTAAAAAAAAAAAAAAGAGGCTCGGCGCCTATAGCTCAACCGGCTAAGGCGCCAGCCACGTACACCTAAGGTGGCGGGTTCGAATCCCCAGCCCGGACCCGCCAAACAACAATGATGGCTGCAACCAAAAAATAGCCGGGCGTTGTGGCGGGCGC
>CAUYTI010107203.1:0-14847 GCA_963575145.1 Galago senegalensis
TGCCTGTGGTCCCAGCTACTTGGGAGGCAGAGGCAGGAGACTCGCTAGAGCCCAGGAGTTGGAGGTTGCTGTGAGCTGTAATGCCACGGCACTCTACCCAGGGGAACAGCTTGAGGCTCTGTCTCAAAAAAAAAAAAAAAATTCATTAAACATTTTGCTAAGAAGTTGCAATAGTACTTAAAGTTCTCCCAAACCACTAGCATTTCCTACAAAATATAAGTCAGAAACAAAGGAAAACCAAAATAAACTTGTTAATGCCGACTAAATTTACATATATTTAAACTCACACTCTTCCTCAGACTCTCTTTTATTTTATCTATGTTAAACTAAGTCAATCAAAAATCAACTGTGAACTGATGAAGGTTTAGCTTTTCAATTTTTTTAACGGAATTAGAAATAAACTCATTTTTCAATCACTTGAATTTAGATAATAAACTGTTGTAGCAAACATTTCCTGCTCTTTATAACCTGGTTAACTCAGTGTTTACAAAATCAAAGAGTACTTTTGAATATAAGGAAGGAAAGTATAGCTGTAGGAAATTAGAGATGCTTTATCATATTGCTTTATTTTGCAGAGCTGACATGTTCCATTATATGGATAGGCACCTACCTTTCTACTCTATGTGCAAATACAGTTTAGTGGGATGAGTGGCTAAGACTCAGGTTCCTAGTGATAGCTGATTTTACCTTACTAACTTTCCAAATAAGAATGATACAATCTAGATTAGTGGTTTATAAAGTATAGGATAAAATCCCTCAAGAACCTTCCATGTAGGTTGTAAATTGATCCAAACTATAAAGTAAGGTCATTTGACTCATTGTGAGATTCTGTGGTATCAGAGAGGAAAAAAAGAGAAAGAGAAAGAGAGTTGTTTATTTTGAGTCATTAACCTCTGGAAACTCCCCAAGAACAGCTTGTGGGAAGCTGAGTGAACCTAGAATGTTGTTGCTGCCCAAATGCCAACTCAAATATGATGTGACACAGTGGGATACCACTATCTCTCAGCTTTCAAATATAAAATGAAAGGCTACCCACAAGCAGAAGCCAGACAGAAAGAGGGGAAAGGAAGAGAAAGCCCAGAAGATCTTTTTAGAAAAAGGCTTTGTCTTTAGGTCTCATAATACCTACCAAAAATGTTGAGGTCAAGTTGCAGTACCTTTCTCCTGTCTTAGGGTAGGACTAAATGCAGAAATTGGCTGTTCCAAATGCAAAGGGTCAAAGTCTATGGCCCCGGAGGGACCATCCTATGAAAACACATGGGAGAAGTTATAGAAAATGGTTTTAGTTTGTGATGTGATTGGAAGGGAAAAAATTGAAAAGCACTGATTTGCTGTGTGTTAGTAATATGTAATATCCATAAGTCAGAATCAATGTGCTATAAAACAAGGATGGTACCTTCAGACAAAGCCCTTTGCTGAATGAAAGTGTGCCTGGAAATGGTTACTCGTCCCTACTCCCTTTGCCTTGACCCTGCTATAAAGCCTTAACCTGCTCCTTGTTCACTGGTGTCCAAGTAAGCTGGAGCAGAGATGAGAGGGAAGAACCAATGGCGGCCCCATCCTTCTGTCCTGCATTAAGGATTCTGTGGCTGATTGGGTTCATCTTGACTTCTTTTACTGGCAGGTCTGAAAGGAAGGAGCCCAGGCCACTGAGTTGTGTGTTCACCAAGTTCTGATGTGGAGAGCCAAGCCTATGTACTCACCAGCCCGAGGGTAATTGTTTTGCTCAACTGATCTACAGACTTTTGCACATTTTGCCCTGAAAGAAGAGGGCATCAGATTAAAGTGGGGACTCAGAGTCCCACCTAAAACTGCCTTACTTCTCTGACTAAGCCATAGCCTTGTGTGGGGCTATATTCTCCTGAAGATAAGATGGTTTGTTCTAGTTGGTCAGCACTTTGGGGCCAATGGTGGTCCTGAATTTAGGTCATAATGTTAGAATCATTGTTATTGGAGGTTCTATCCAATACCTAAAAGTCTTGCCAGGTTTGATGGCTCATACCTATAATCCTAGCACTCTGGGAGGCTGAAGCAGGAGGATCCCTTTAGCTCAGGAATTTGAGACCAGCCTGAGTAAGAGTGAGACCCTGTCTCTACTAAAAGTAGAAAAACTGGAAGGAAATTGTGGTAGGTGCCTATAATAGTCCTAGCTACTCGGGAGTGTGAGGGAAGAGGATTGCTTGAGCCCAGGAGTTTGAGGCTGCTGTGAGCTATGATCATGTTAGGGCACTACCCAGGGTGACAAAGTGACTCAGTCTCCAAAAAAAAAAAATTCCTAAAGTCTTCATTAAAATTGACCATAAGGATGATCTGAATTTATTCATTAATTATAATGGTTATGAAGATGTCTTCTTAAGTTATGAAATAAATATCTTTCAAATGATGCTGAAATGATGATTTATCACCCTACCTGCTGAAAACAATAGCACCAGACTTCTTTTATTTTTGATTCTATTAGCTCCTACAGTAGTAGTCTGTGATGTATTAATATTATCCTGATCTAATGTTCACCTAATTCTTTGAGTAGTAAAGATAGTGTATCATTTAATTTTCACAATAGATGAAATTTTGTTTCCAGATTGGAAACATCTGAACAATAAATACTTCTAATGTATCATCATTGGAGGTGCTTCACAGATAGTTTGAATGTATAATTCATTTATATGAGCATTTATGAAATAGAGAGGACTAAAAAACAACTACCTCAATATTGCAAAATTTTTGGAAGTAGTTTTTAAAATTTTTGATATATGGAGAATCAAATTAAGTTTAAGAAGGATATAACCATTCTCTTGCCAAGTAGTTTTAAACTTTCATACTTGTGTTCTTTATTTCAGAATTATTGAATATTTTTATGCACTTGTAAGAAATACTTTTATTGGAGCATGATATAAGGTAAAAAAAAATAAAATGGGACACAAATTTAAAAAAGATTAACAAATGTTAACATATTGTTTGAACTTGCAAAAAGGGCTATAGAATCCTCACATATTTTACATATATAAATAAAACTCATACATAGAACTAATAATGCACTTATACAATTTTAGCTGAAGTTAATTTTGGAATGGGAGAGCTATAGATAGTTTAGGACTTACTGGTTATCAAAATAATTACAAAAATAGTTTCCAATATCTTAAATAATTTTCAGAGTTCCCAGGATACAGAAAGGCATCTATTAGGTAAGACCAAAATTCCAAAACCCAGTAATAAATTTAAAAAGTTAAGTAAAAACCATATTTGTATTAAAAACCATCATGTCATAAAATGTAACAGCCAGATCAACCTTGGCAGGGCTGGCTATAGAATGGCACTGTAGAGAAACTGAACTGACACCACAAATATGTGCGGAGGGTATTGTTTTGTTCCAGTGTTATGTAAATTCTGCAAATCTAAAACAGAAAATTTATGCAAAAGATGCCAAGTCAATCTCTGAATGTGCTCCATTCCTTGTTATTGGGGAAATGATGTGCTTTTCGCTTAATGATGCTGAAAATCACTCCAAGGACACAAAGCCAAGTATGCAGGGGCCCCATTGCATGGTGTAATTTGCGAACCATCAGTTATTTCTGTCACATGGTATGAACTCTGTTTAAAGGACTAGTCACACAGAGTGTGACTTGTGGAGTACACTCCAAAGATTTTCAGCACAGTCCTCACCAATGACTCAGAGAGTAAACATCTTTCTAACAAATGCTAGTTGATGCGGTTGGTGAAATGAGTACTACTTAGATAATAAATCCCATATCAAGTTTCTGACATAGAAATAATAGGGTGATTTGGGGCAAGAAAAAAAGCTGGTGATATTTTCCATCTGTACGCTGGAAACCTTGTTTTTCAGTCTAAAACATACTCCCAAGAACTAATTTTCCAGCCAATAAATACAGTAGTAACTTGGGGATGTTCTTTCCAATTCAATGTGTAGCTTTCACTTCATGAACATTGATTTAATCTTTAAATTGAATTTAGATGCATCACGTTTAGCTCAAAGCAGCAAAGCTAACTTGGAACTTTGGCCATCGTAATAATCAGTATGCACACATGCTAGATCAGAAATCATACAGCTCATCACAATGGAGATTTAGGCAGATTTTCTAGAAGAATGGTTTTTCCTTTTCCTAAATAGAATGATGCAAATCTGAGATTCCCCTATAGTCCTTCTAGCAATCTAAGCAATTTCCTAATTATTTGTTCATTGCTATATAGGTGTTTACTGTAATGTTTATGCAAGTAAATTTATTGATCATAGTACAGTCTGGCCAAATAGCAGTGTGTGTGTCTAGCCATTTGCTATATTTTGAGATGGTAGAAATAGCTTTGTGTGTGTGTGTGAATTGTAGAATGTTGGGTTTAATAACTGAAAGGTTATTTACTTCTATAGAGACCAGAGGAGATTTGACTAGATTTGACTACTTATTGTTGTAAATTCAATATATCCATCTTTGAAGGTGATGGGAGAGTGAAGATACACTGATAAGAAATGTTGAATTTTAGAAGTTTTGAAGCAAAGGAAAAATACTTCTGTAGAAAAATAAGGGATTCATAGAGGACATATGAAAATTTTTAGGTCACAAATGTCTGTCACTGTTAATTACCTCTGTAATTTACTATTTTATGCCTTTCTTATTTCTGCTTTTCACATTTTTTATATTACAGATTAAATAATTTTTATATTTACCAATTTATATGTTGGAATAACCCCAAACTATTTTCTGAGGAAAATATTGACCTTGTCTTTAGGTCGTCACTTTGGTAAATTTTGTAGGGAGTTAAAAAGTAATCTGTTCAGATACAAGTCAATTTATCTCTTAATTAAAAAAAAAAACCTCATGTCCTTTTAAATCTTACCACCCTTCAAGCTCAATGTCAAGGACAATAAATTCTTCCTTAATTAGAACCATGAAAAAATTTGTAGTGCAGGCACTTGCTAGAGAACATAACTTCAAATTTGCTGCTGCCTAAATCTTAGGAAAAGTTTGATAATACTAATGGAATATTGCCTGCAGGATATAACAAGAATAGCCTACAGAATATTTTAAAAACATTAGATTTTATCCCTGGATTAAACTCATTCATGAGAGAAACAAACAACAACAACAACAACAAAACCCAAATATTTAAACTGAATTGCTTTGGCTCCTTTTGGAATCAGTTTTTTCTTAGAGAATCTGACAAATCTCACATTGACAGTATGCCACGCTAACTATGGGATTTTATTGTGGAGCTATTTTGAGGACATTGACCATTATATAATTTTTGGCATTGTGCAGACTCTTGGAACAAATTTCTCTTTGGACATATATCACAAGAACCTATTTATTTCTTCTAAGAAAAAAACAATCTTAGGAAAAAGGGCTCAATCTTATAGATAATCTTCCTCCCTCCCTCCCTCCCTTCCTCCCTTTAGTAGCTGGGAATACAGGCATGTACCAAAATGCCCAGCTGATTTTTCCTTCTTTTTTTTTTGTTTTTTTTTTGTGGAGCCAAGGTCTTGCTAAACTCTTGGTGTTTTTTTATGTTGGTCTCTTTCAGTTTCTGTAATCAGCCTCACAGTAGCTCTACAAATAAATGAACTGAATGCCTTGTTAGTCTTCAAAGTGCTTCAGCCTCCCAAAGTACTAGAATTACAGGCATGTCTTATTGATAATATTCTTATTCTTTTTAGTTACTTTGAAGCTTAAAGCCAAAACTGAATACTGTCTGTGCATATGTGGAAATAAATTTTACCTTTACATTGTCAATTTTTTTGTTGTAATTTTACTTTTGACATGATTATCTGTATTTATTTCCTCCTACCATGCATATTTTGTAATCCACTTTGTATTGAACTTTTACTTTTTCTCGTGAATTACTGGGAACTCTTTAAGGTATTAAGCATTATGTTACTAGATGATATAATCAAATTAGAATTTCAGAAAAATATTATTGTGATAACAAGAAATGTAAGTTGGGGATGAAGGCACTGGAGAAAAAGACTTAACAGAAAATAATGGCGAAGTCTAGCAAATTAAAATAGGAATTCAGCTAGTGAGTGGCAGTGGACGTAGGGCAGAGAAGAGCAGCAGTTAGAAATACTCATGAGACAAAAGTTCACATGGCTTGGTCATCAGTTAGATACATTTGAGATAAACAAGATAAAGAAAGTGAACTTAGTTTTTAGCCTTGGAAAAGCCACTGGATGGGAGATTAAGGACATAGAAAGATGAATAACTGTAGAAAGAACATTTTGAGTTGGAAATTGTCTGAAGTGTGTCAGTAAAGATATTCACTAGAAAGTTGTACATAGAGGGAACTAAGTGGGAAGATATTCTGGAAATATAGAGATATCATCACTCTATGACTAAGAATTGAGGTCGGGATATCAGATGAGATGGTCTGGGGAGAACAGTAGAATTGGAATTTGTAGTGGACAATATCTTGAGGGAAATTGACATTTAGGATGTTTGCAGACAGAACATTTTATAATGTAAATAAAAAAGAAAAAATTTCCTAAAAAAGAGAAGAAAGTCTAGAGAAAATCTAGAGTCAAGAAGTAAAAGATTTTTAGTAATGTCAGATGGTATACAAAGTTCAAGTAGGAAGAAAGATGGAAGGGGTCCATTTAGTGATTGGAACATCATAGACAAACTAGACTGGAGTAGATCTGTGAAATCATGAGGAGGAAAGAGCAACTACATGAATTTGAAGACTAACTAGGCATTCAGTTCATTTATTTACAGAGCTACTATGAGGCTGATTACAGAAACTGGAAGAGACCAACATAAAAAAAATTTCTGAACAGTATAATGTAAAAACAGATGCAGAATCCCACCCCCCCCAATACTGTTGGATCTGTTTCAGAAATTAAGAAAAAAATAAAACATTAGGCCTTATCTAAGCTCCCTTAAAAGTATAATCTTAGGGTTCCTATTAATTATTATTTATAGTAGCTCAAAGGAGAAAAATCACAATCACTTCAAGTAGATTCAAGAAAGTATTAGAAAAATTCACCATATTTTCTCTCATTAAAATCTCTGGTTAAATTAACTCCATTGAACTTAAGTGATGGATAATTTCTTAACATGAAATAAAATTTAGCCCCAAAGCCCAATAGTTATGAAGTCAGATATTTCAGTTCATAGACTCATCCTAGAAAAAGTGCTACACATCTCATTAGTGAATATCACTAAGGTCAAATTACTCCCCTTGGTAAGCTATGCACTGATGCCAGTGCCTAGTCCACTCTTCAAAACACTTTTTCTAGGACAAGTTCATAAACTTATCAGGCCCTAGTGTAATCACAGCTTTGATGCTTATTCTAGTAAAGGGGTTCCCATTCTATTAAAAAACAAAACAAAACACAAAAGGACACCTGCACTTGAATGTTTACAGAAATACAATTCACAATCACAAAGAGGTGGAAACAATCCCAGTGCCCACCAATACATGAATCGATTAATAAACTGGTATATGCATACTATGGTGTACTACTCAGCCATAAAAAATGACAATCTAGTATCTTTTGTCATGATTTGGATGCAACTGGAGACCATTCTTCTAATTGAAACATTACAAGAATGGAGAAACAAACACATGTACTTAATACCAAAGTGGAATTAATAGATCAATGCTCAAGTGCACATAGGGAAGTAAATCTCAATGAACTGGACGGGGGGAGGTAAATTCACACCTGTTGGGTACAGTACACACTATCTGGGTAAAGGGCACACTTATAATTTTGACTCAATCTGTAAAAAAATGCAAAGTACATAAACAAAATGTGTACCCCATCATATTCTGAAATTTTAAAAAAGAAAAAGCTGCTTTAGACTTTCTCAGATTTATAGGGCATAAAACAAATCAGGAAAGAGGTCATTTTTCTACTGTATAAATGTACTATGAGTACCCTGCACATTCTTAGTACAATTTGAATTAAAAACAACTTTGGCAGACTTCCAAATTTTGGAATGTCATTTATTTGGTAACTTGCCATAGATTTAGTTTCCTACTCAATAAATAAGAATCTAAGATAAGATTGTCAGTTTAATGCAACTCTGACAGCATTAAAATATAGGCATCACAAAGGAAATATCATTTTAGAAGGTATAATAGAAGAGATATTTTGAATTATCTGGTCAAATGATTTTTGTAAAATAAATGAAAAAAGTGAGGCACAGATAAAATGCACAAATTAAGAAAGCAACAGTTGTTTGAATGGATTCAAATGTGACCTGTCATGGCTATTGATATATGGCTGTGTAAAAATACATTAATTTCCTTGCAAATATTGCATGAAATAATTCAATTCACCCACTATTTATTGTACACTTGACAAGTACCAGACACAATAACAGAGCTACAAAGATAAGGGCCGGTCTCTATTCAAAGAGAAAATTCACATTCTAATTCCACAACTAACTATATATAATACGACATATTGTTTATTTATAATTAACAAAGCAGTTTTGAATTTCCCATTAGAACATCTCCTTGGATACCTTAGTTCTACGAATCCATGCCATCACATTTCATTGTGTGTAGATAAAACTTGAGTTAGTACTTACTAAGTAGAAATTATGTATTTGTAGTTGCCAAGACAGACAATTGTCAGTAAGATGCAATTAGGCACCATTGGCAGTTTTTATACATAGTTGATTGGAAGTTTAGAGGCAGAGGTGATGTCTTCCATTAATATCTAACATTAATTAATATCTAGCCTTTGAGATTAGTCGAACGGAGAGCACATTTCCCCATGGTCAGTTGAAATTGTTAACCTGAGAATTTAGTCAAAATGGTTCACTGATCCATTAGCATTGGTTGACCTAGTGTAAAACATATTATACCTTTTAATTCAGACCTTTACCAATGAGTATTTGCCAAATTCGCATTTGTCCCCATTAACAACATACCAAAACAAAATCCAGATAATTCTAGATAAAGAATAACTCCATTTTTTTTTTTTTTTATTCCTAGCATGCATTGCTGGCTCATGAATTCTTTTGGAAAGTTTAGATTCTATGCATGCCTTTGTTTTCTGCTTTTCTTTACCTATGGAGTTTGTCTTAATGCAAATTTAATATAGAAGCATATAAAATATTATACCGTTTGCTAAAATGCATCCTTAGCATTTTACTTTAATGCTTTTTCTCTATTTTCTTGTGAGGGTCATTATCCATGACACAAAATCGAATTACTGGTGCATTTTATATTAAAAATAGTTGCTATTTCCCAATGATCCTCTGTAAAGTATAAAGAATAGATAACATTTAATCATAACATCATAATTGTTGTGGAATGTATAGAGAATTTCAAATCAATAAAAGAAGCCAAATAACATATTTACTGAAGATAGTGATTTGGGGAGGAGGGGGCAAAGATTTGAACATAATATCAGTGATTTTCTTTTCTTTCTTTTTTTTTTTTTTTTTGTGGCTAGGGCCAGGTTTTGAACTCACCACCTCTGGTATATGGGACTGGCACCCTACTCCTTGAGCCACAGGTGCCACCTAGTATCAATGATTTCTAATTTTGTATTAGTTTTCATTCTCTTTTCAGGAATCATTTTAAAATAGTGATATTAATAATAATATGATGTATATCCATGATTCAAATACTGTAAAATGCATTTCTGGATGCTCGAGTATATATTTACAATATTCCCTGAATGAGAGTGCATTTCATTCTCTTGCATAATACAGACAAACTCGTGATTCCCACATTTTATTCATGATGGTGAATTTTTAATAATGGTATAAGGCTGTATTTTCACTTCAGCTGGATAAATTTCCTTGAGCATATTAGTGTATTTATAAATAATAGTATCTTTCTCACTTTATCCTAACTTATAACTATTTGTAAAATTATTCCTATTATACTCCTTGCATCCTTACCCAGTGTGTAAACTGTTCATAATTGAATACCTACATAAATTCAACATACCCGACCAATCAGGCATATTGTACACTGGACAAGTACCAGGCCCAAGGACAGGGCTACAAAGATGAGACAAAGAAGGTGAACATCTCTTACATTTTTCTACATTAATTTCTGTCTTTTGCACTTTTATTTTTTACATTTTACACTTTTGTTTACTCTTTGACACCAGGAAACTGTGGCCACCTAAGTGTTCTGAAACAGTTGAGAAGTAAGATTTTATACCTAACTCCAAACTTCTTGGTCTGTTCATCAACAATTTACATAATTACAATAGCTCAGATTTTTAAGTCTGAGTACAACTGAATAGCCAAATATAAATACTAGAAATAATAAATGTAGTAGACGGAATCTGGTCATCATCATCTTCCCTTTAGATTTTGTAATGCGTCTTGGCACATCGTAACAATGATCCCAAAGTATCACTTCCTGAGTTAATTTGGGTATAAGCTTCTTCTTTCATGTAAAATGTTTAATACATACTTTGAAATGGATGATTATTTTCTTTGCCCCTTGAATGACTTTTGTAATGATCACCATGTGCATCTGTTTTCTGTACACCTACATAGTTATAAACTGGGTGACTTATATATGAGCATTACCATCGTATCTTATTAGGTGATATTTATTAATGTAGAGACATCTCCTTCCCGGTTTAAGTCTTCACTCAAATTTAATGATTTGTTTTGTAAAAGACCAAATTTAACTCTTGAAACTAAAAGATATGAAGCATAATTTAGTCAAACATTCCTCCTTCTAGTTTTCTACCTATAATACATGGCAGTGCCATGCTCACAAGTCCCATCACCAGAATTATTAATCAGATCATTACAGGAAAATAATTAATTAAACATTTACAGAAATGAATGTCAGAGTCAGAATATGTGATGACTAATTCTAATCCAACAGGTTAAGAGAGAGGTTAAAATTCCCAGAATTAAAAGTGTAGCTTGATCATTCCAGCAATCACTGCTGTTTCTAAAAGCTAAAAATGTAAGCGATTTCATAGGCAGCTGTGCATGTAAGTCTGTACGTCATGGGAAAGCTGTGTGAGAGATCCTCTCACTTATGTATGTTTGGATCTCTGTAAACACATTTTTGTTCTTAGTCTTTCTTTTGTACAAATGATGTATTTTGAAGATGTTAGTGTATAACAGAATTGATGTTTGCTTTCTGTTTGATTTTAAACAGAGAAAATAAAAGGGTTTATAGCTCAAAAAAAAAAAAAAAGTTTGAGAATGCATCCCAGATAAAGTGCTGCGTAGCTCATGGTGGACTAGCCCATTGCCGAGTATCACTGCAGTCACTTTCAAAGTACTCCCCTTGGCCATCTGGTGACTGTAGTCACCAGAAATAGAAGCTTCAAGGGAAGCGGGTAGAGGAAAGATTTTTAGTTAAGACAAAGAAAGGAGGGAACTTTACGATTTTTTTTTTTGCCAGGCACAATGGCTCACACCTGTAATCCCAGTACTCTGGGAGGCTGAGATAGGTGGATTGCTTGAGCTCAATAGTTTCTATTAAAAAATGTCTATCTCTATTAAAAATAGAAAAACTAACCAGGTTTTGCAATGGGCACCTGTAGTCCCAGCTACTTAGAAGGCTGAGGCAAGATGATTGCTCAAGTCCAAGAGATTGAGGTTGCTGTGAGCTATGATGCTATGGCACTCTACCTGTGGCAGTGGTTCTCAACTGTCATAATGCCGTGGCCCTTTAATACAGTTTCTATGGGTCATGACCCACAGATTGAGAACCACTTACCTAGGGTAACACAGTAAAAAAGAACTTTTCAATTTTTTAATTTACAAATAAACATTGATTAGAACAATATCTATTCTTACCAAGATGCTTACATTCGATGTTAGAAATTTTGATGTCAATTTCTAACTTTGTGCTCATTTTTGTAAAATAACAGAACCCCCAGTTTTTAGTTGTCTCATGTTTTTCTACATGTGAAAGATTTTAATCTTTCTCTATAATTTTTCACACTGTACTTCATTTCCTTTATAATTTCTGACAATCCTATCATCTGGTAGAAACTGTTTGTTATCAAATTAGACTTTGAGAATTATACTAAAATAACTCTATAGTTCTCTATATTGATAAATCCAAATGTTCACAATTAAAATAAGAACAAATTATGATTTTTGTTATTACCAGTGAGTCATTCTTTCTTTCAGAAAATGTGGAATGACCATCATAGTACATGGCCCTGGGCTAGATAAACTGATAGGAGCTAAGGCCCTCAACATTCCATCTGTGGCTAGCTGAGCCCTGGCTTGTTTTTATATAGGATACATGAAATCATTGCTTAGTGATTTAATGAGTCATACCCTAAATCACTGCCTATATGTCAAAGCCTGGCTTCACGGTTGACTAGGAGGACGTTTGCAGGCCAGTCTATCTCTTTTGGTTGTGTTGATAAACAACTTAGATACAATTCATTGCTTAGCACTGCATGTTATGACAAAAATAAAATTTAAAAATCTCGAAGATTGAATCAGAACGTTATGTGTTAGCTTTTCTGGGAAATATTTTATTTCATATACAATTTACAGTGCATAATTTCTCTTTCCTTAAATCCCAAATTCTTGAAGCTAAAACAAAGTATATTTGTAAATAATTATTTATATGAATGTTTAAGATAACTTTGTAGTAAACACTTTTACTAAGGTTTTCCTTATATCAATAACACCAAAACAGTGTAATACCAGATCACTTTTTAAAACGTAAGAAGAAAATAGTATTCTGTGTATGTTTGATAGATATATTCCCATATTTTTAAAGACTTCTGTCATGTTATTCATATGAATTGTAACTAGAAGTGATTTCTAGATATTTTTAATTTTTTAACAACATAAAGGTAAATTTCTTTTAATTATCACGTTAGGTACTTCAAAGGAAAATAGATAACGTGTATCAGTTAGTAAGGCTGACTATGAAATTCTTAAGCTTTCCCCAAAACTGATACTCTGTACATTATCATTCAAAGCAAAAAAAATCAAAAAGCATAAAATAAAAATAAATATCTTGTTAACATCACAAAAATAAATATCTCATTTATTAAAGACTTAGAATCCTAACCTAAGAATCCTTAGAATCCTTAGAAAGGATCTTAGAAACCTAAGAATCCTTAGAATCCTAATCCTAATGGAGAAGACAACACGTGCCAAGAACCCAAGTCTGTCCTTACGTAATATAACTTGAAAATAGTGCCAATAATCTTGTAACAAGTTTTACAAGAATCTCTAAGAATTATAAATATTGGAACAATGGGGATTATGAGTTCTTACCATGCAAGTAGACATGTTGACCAGATGTTTTAGTTTTTGGTAATGTAGACATTTCAAGATTCCCATAGTAGTCAATCTTCTGTAGCTATTAGGAGGCACTGCTATCTGTATGTGGGAAACCTAAGGTGGGTCAGGAACTTGAGAAAAGCCCATTGGAGTATTGCACAATTCATTTATGGATCAAGGAGAGATGGATTTTATGACAAGATGGAGCCTGGGATATATAAAACCTACTTAATATTTTCTTTTTTAAAAAAGAACAGATATTTGGCTCAAAACCTTTAAAATAAATCTATATTAAGCTAAATCTGAATAGTAAACCAGTGAAAGAAAACTTATGCTTACAAATTGGAAAGACCTGTTTGTATGTACAAGTAAATACAGAATGACTTCAAGTTGACATTTGCAAATGTGATGGAAACACATAATGTTTATCCAGAGGTTGTTCTCTCTTCTTCTTCCTGATATATAGAAAAATTACTTTTCTCAGCCACTTTTGTAGGTGGGTAGGATTATAATTAGTTCTGAGTAACAGTTGGTTTATGGGTAGAAGTGTATTAAACCATAGTACTTAATTGTCTCCTAATTCATTCTCTCTTTACCACCATGATACCAAAGTAGAGCCTCTGTCATCTTGTAATTTTAAGTGGCCATGATAAGCTAAGTTCCCCTGCTGGCCCATGTTAGACATCTATCATGAGAAATAAAAATATAATTTTATTATTTTAATCTATTAAGATATTATTTTAATCTATTGAGATTTGGTGATTTCTTGTTAGTGTAGCAAACCCTGACCTGTCCTGCCTGACACAGCAAACTGAATTGTGTAGAGTTCTGCTAATTCTAAATTGGCAATGTGAATACTTTGGGGAAAGAAGAGAAAAGATTCTTATCCTTTAGAAATATTCTGCTATAATTTTGATTGACTGAAAGTAAGAAAATGTTAATACACTGTATATCTAAATGCATAATAGCAAAACCAAAACACAGATATTGATGAGTTACTACTAAGTTAGCAATTTAATGTTAAATATTCCTGTATTTACTATTGGTAAGACCATATAGTATTACTTTCCCTTTTTGATGTTTAATAGAATTGACATTCACAAATGAGTAACTAAAAGTGATTCTTCGGAATTAGGTAGAACTGTCAAGCCTACACTCACTGGCTTCTGGAGGATAGGATGTTAAGAATTGTCTCAGAAGTAACATTACCAGTCATGCAAGAAATAGTGACTATAGAAGGAATGCAGATACCTTAGATAACTTCTGATTCCTAAATTTCATAACATAGAAAACTCTAAAGCTGTGGCCCCCACCCACTAGACCATGTTAGGACCGGGTTGTATAGCAACCTGGCTCTGCCTTCTGTCTCAACCCCCAAATCCTCCATCCTGCCCCAGTCCGTGGAAAAATTGTCTTCCATGAAACTGGTCCCTGGTGCCAAAAGAGATTGGGGTCCAATGCTCAAAGAATTTATCATTTTCAAATATTATTGCCTACAGATTTTTTTTTTAATTTATTTTTTAATTGAATGTTAACTATGTACATTAATGCACTTCTGGGGTACAGTGTGGGGTTTTCACATGCATTCTGAACTACTTCCATCAAACTGGTCAACACAGCCTTCATGTCATTTTCTCAG
>CAUYTI010107205.1:0-57195 GCA_963575145.1 Galago senegalensis
TTGTGGCGGGCGCCTGTGGTCCCAGCTACTTGGGAGGCGGAGGCAAGAGACTCGCTTGAGCCCAGGAGTTGGAGGTTGCTGTGAGCTGTAATGCCACAACACTCTACCCAGGGGGACAGCTTGAGGCTCTGTCTCAAAAAAAATAATAATAATAATAAAATTGACCTTATTATGTTTTTCTGATTCCCCCTAATTGAAAATAATTCTCCTCTTAAATCAGCTTAACATCAAATTAGAAATTCTACTATAATCATTTACATATTTATTTTCCCTAGTAGATCAAAGGCTATTAAGGGTTTTCTTACTCCTTTGTGGTAGTACAGTACTTTAAATTAGCAGATAACTATATACGTGTATTGAGTCAAATCTAGTTATCACAGAAATCAAAACGGAACAAAAAACATGCTAATTTACTATATTTATTCTAATTAACCTTAGAAATCTATCTCAAAATATCCTAACAATAGTTATGACATTAATAATTCCTACTTACGTCAAAGAAAATTCAGGAAAAAAATGAGAACTAATGTGAAAATACTTGTAAATGGAAAACATAATGCAGTTTATTAATATTATGGTCATAGCCAAATGGACTAATTTGTACTTTTTTTTGCTATTTCATATCTGACCTCTTAGCATAATGAAATATAAACAGAGAACCATGAAACTTTGAAGATGCCTGTACTGGAAAAGCTCCTCTTAGACTTTGTATGCCTGCCAACCTCACTGTCCCTTATGAGAAAAATTGAAATTTCATCAATTTCCTTCCCTTCACAGCTGATTGCCTGGGGTGATACAGGGAGAATTGTCCAATAAGAGAATAATGCAAGTCATGTATATATAATTGAAAATTTCTTAGCAACATTTTTTTAAAAGTAAAGACAAAAACAAAGCTCAAATTAATTTAGTAATACATCTTATATTTAGTAATGATACTAATATACATAAAATATTGCCATTCTAAAATGTAAGCAACACAAAAATCATTGATGAGATTTTTACTCTTTCACAGTAACTTTAGGCATCTTAGTATGTGCTTACTGCTCATCTCCATTCAGACATGCCATAGATATCACAGCTGCTGAACCAGTGACGGTCACATTGGATAGCACAGATCTATAGGTGGAACACCAAGGCAGCTTGGGATAAATTATCACGAACAAAAAGAAAACTTGAGTAGTCTTCTTTAGTTACTACATATAAATCGGAAGCAGGAAAGTATGTGTTAACAAAATATGTCCTCCTCAATACCACAAGGAGTGGAAAACATTAACAAAGGCTGGATAGTGTGGAACTTCCAAAATGGCGGTGTGAGGAGCTTGGGGAAGAGGCATTTATGAAACTGGCCAAAATTATCACTGATAATTATATAACATCTGGAGATTGCTCAAAGGGCTTAGAACAAATTGAGAAGCATTTACTCAACAAAATCTAAGGAAACATGAAGATCAGTAGAGTATTTTCATATTTATTTTAATTGAAAGCTCTTGGTGTCTAAAATAGTACTAGTTTGTTGTGGCCTAACATCTTCTAGTGATTTCAAAATAAGAAAAATAAGAACAGGATGAGGCAGAGACATTCTAGTTGTGACGCACCTCTCCCCCACAGCTGAGCCTTGTGGAATGGCTGTTCTAGTGTGCTCCTTAGTTGAGTGACAGCACCCATATCTCTGAGTTCTCTAGGCTGGAAGAGCAAATCCAGGGAGATGAGGCAGCCAGTGGACATGTGCATTTTCTGTCTTCCCAGACTCTGCAGAAGATCCACACCCAGCAGAGGTACCCATTTTAGGCAGGTACTAGTATGGTCAAATAATAAACAACATAAATCAACCAAGAAAACAAAAACAATAATCCTTGGGGAGGAATCAGTACCCAGAGTTGCTATCGTAAACATAGAAGGGAACTTCTTTAACTTGACAAAGTGTATGCACAGAAAAACTCCACATCCAATATCATACCAAATAATAGAACGTGGAAAGCTTTCCCTCTAAGATCAGGAACAAGGAAGGATTCTGGCTCTTCAACTTCTAAATCTATTCAACTTTATATCGGATGTTCAAGACAATTAGGAAAGAGAAGTAAAAAACATCCAGGTTGAAAAGGAAGAAATAAAACTCTCTCTAATTATATATGACATAAATTTGTATATATGCAGTATAAGTAATCTGCTAAAAATACTAAACTAATAAATGAGTTCAGGATAAGATCAGGATTGAAATGTTGCAAGATGCTTTGTTTAGAACCAGAAAAAACACCAAATAGCCAATACAACATTAAGGAAAACACACATACACATCTGGAGTCATCACATCATTACCAGACTTTAAACTATATTACTATAAACTATATTAGGAAAACTATATTACTATAAACTATATTAGGAAACCTAATAAACACATGTTAAAATGTTATAGCAACCAGAACAGCATGATACTAACTCAAAAACAAGGACAAAAACCAATGAAAAAGAATAGAAAAATCATATATCAAACTATCCACCTAGAGTTAACTGATCTTTGACAAAGCAGACAACAATATACACTAGAGAAAAGAAGCCATATTCAACAGTGGTGCTGGGAGAATTGAATAGCCACATGCAAAAAAATGAAACAGCGTCAGTATCTTTCACCACTCCCAAAAATTAATTACAGATGGATAAAAGAATTAAATGGAAGGCATGAAACCATAAAAATTATAGAAAAAATATTGGAAAAACTCTTAAAGATAGTGACCCAGGAAAAGATTTTATGAAGGCCCCAATGGCTATAACAACAAAAATAAATATATGAAATTTGAGTAGATTAAAAATCTTTGGCAGAGCCAAGGAAATAATCAATGGAGCAAATAGACAATGGATAGAAGGGAAGAAAATATGTACACACATGAAAAAGGAGTGATAACCAGAATCTACAAAGAACTCAGAAGAAATTAAACTACCACATCAAAAAGTTGGCAAAGATGGAACAGAAGCTTTGCGAAAGAAAAGACCAATGGCCCACAAGCCTATGAAAAAACGTTCATCACTTCTATCAGGGAAATACAAATTTGAAACCATAATGAGGTATCACCTTATCCCTGTTAGTATGGCTTTTATTAAAAGTCCAAAATTAACAGATGCTGGCATGGATGCAGAGAGAAAGGAATGCTCTGTGCTGTTAATAGGACTGCAAAATGGTAAAACTTCTATGAAAAACAGTATGAAGATACCACACAGAACTAGAATTAGACCTACCATTTGATGATCCAGCAATCTCACTACCTGGTATTCCTTTTATCCAAAGGAAAGAAGTCATTTTATCAAAAATATACCTGCTTTTGAATATTCATTGCAGCACAATTCACAATTGCCACACACTTCACATTTGCAACAATGTGGAATCAGCCCAAGTGCCCATCAGTTCATGAGTGGATTAACAAAATGTGGTTTATATATACCGTGGAACACTACTCAGCTATGAAGAATGATAAATAATGCCTTTTGCAACAATTTGTATGGAACTGGAGACCATTATCCTAAATGAATTATCTAAAGAATAGAAAAAATACACACACATACCACATGTGCTCAGGGTTGAATTGGAAGTAACCAGAGAGCACACATGTGCACTCAGGGCAGTTAAAGTCAGTGGAAATCAAGCAGGAGGGAGGTGGAGGAGATGATGGGCAAAAATATAACTGGCACAATGAACACTGTATGCGTGACGGGCATGCTTATAGCCATGACTCAAGCATTGCAAAAATGATCCAAGTAAAGAAAAGTATTTGTACCCCTGTAATATTTTGAGATAAAAAGGATAAGATATAATGGCATGTAAGATGGCATGATCTGTTTTTTGAAGTTATCTTTTACTTTTATTTATGAATATTAGCTGTCTATTTTTTGAGACTTTGGAAAAAATAAGAAGAAGAAGTTAACTGATGACTCCACGCTGAACCTCAGAGTCAAAGCATTGACAGGCAATAAATATACTCTTTTTTGACAATGTAAATGTCACTTTCTTTGCACTATTATTATTATTATTGCTTAATATTTCAATGTAGCAATCATCTTATTTCTTTTCTGTATTTATCTTCATTTGTTCTTTATGAGGTTTTTGTTTCTAGTCCTTATCTTAAACACTGTTATTGCTATTAAATTGTAAGCCTTTTTAATTTTTGAAGGCAAAAAGTGGAAACCTAATAAACACATGTTAAAAAATATATATATGTATATATCTTTATATTCTTGAAAAAAAGAATAAGATGTATACAGAAAAGAGAAAAAATATACGGGGTCTCCATAAAGTTCCTGTGCAATTCACTATGCTAAACTATTAAATGGCACACAAAATTTATGGACACCTCACACTCTGTCCCAATTCACAATTCCCCTCCTTATGAATTTTCTAGGAAGGTCAGGTTTCAGGTTTTAACAATTAAGCATTGCCACCAGCTAGCAATAATGTGTTAAGCTTTGGTTTTTAAAGTAAGTGTTTCCCCTGACATATCCTGATGGGTGTTTTCTTCCTCACTTTTTGCTAACCAACCCTTTCTGATATTTTGAAAATTACTCACTTCAGTATCTAAAAGTGATGACGTAATAGTTCCTCACAGTCTTTTCTCTAAGTCTCTTTTTACTCCTTCCCTAATTATCCTGCACACTTCAAAACTCATTGAAAGTCGGTGTTTTATAAATCCTCCTCCTTTATTAGTTCTAATGCCTTGTGAGTAATTAGCTGGCAATTTACCGGCCATATGTGCTTGTAACATTTACGAGGACTAAAGATGGAAAAGAGGAAGAGCAAGCTGAGGTTAAGCAGGGAGTTGCATAGCTGAGTCAGGTGTAAATAGTGGATGAACTCCACTGTGCCAGAATGGACCACCTCACAAAGTATAGGACACTTGGATGGTTTCCTTACGACCATCCTCTACACACACCAGTGGAGACCAATGTTTTTACTTGCAGAGCTAGGATTTCACATTGTCCATTCAGCTCACTGTCTTTTAGTTAAGTTTTAAACCAGCATTATTCCTTAGCGGAAAGTGCCATTCTTAGATACAGGTTCATTTTAACTTCCAATGCTTTAGGGACAGCGGGTCATTTGCATGAAAATGCAACCTGTCAACATTTCTATTTTACATTACAGTATCACCTATTTTTACTTTTCAGACAATAATATTATACTATAAGTGCAGTTTCTGATTTTCTGCTGTGTATTTGATTTATTGCTACTCTCCTTTGATATGTTATATATTTGGGATCAAAGATTAAAAGTAGCAAAAGCAGAGCTGGGTGCAGCGGTTCATGCCTGTAACTCCAGCACTTTGGGAGGTTGAGGAAGGGGCATTGTTTTGAATACAAGAGATCAAAACCAGCCTGAGCAACAAAGTGAGACCCCATCTCTACAGAAAAACAGAAAAGTCAGCAGGGGATGGTGGTAAACAACTAAAGCCCCAGCTACCTGGGAGGCTGAGATAAGATGATCACCTGAAGGGAGCCCAGAAGTTTGAGGCTGCAGTGAGTGAGCTATGATGATTCCACTGCACTCTAGCCTGAGTGGCAGAGCAAGCCCTCATTTCAAAAGAAAACATTAACTTAAAAATCATAAAGACAGCATTTTGTTACTCAGCATCAGTTTGCAGGAAAATAAGCAAACATTCCCTCAAAAAACTTTGGGGTATAGTCATAATTAAGACTTTGTCGAAAAAATAACAGAAGAATTGATAAGTGGGAAAGAGGAAGGCACAAAGGAGGATGTGAGCATGTTACAAGGCTCTGCAGAGGAGTCTGGGGAGACAGCCAGGGGGGCCGTGCAAACCCAGGTTCCTAGAGAGCCACTCTGCTGCCAGCACTGGTCCTGTTACTTTTCTCCTTCCTCCCTCTCACATTCTGGGTGAATGCAGGATGGGTGTATCACCTTCCAAGACTCAGTCTAGATCAGAACAGTAGACCGACGGTCTTCTACCTGAGATTCCATTAATTGAAAAGAGAATATAAACTGCCCTTTGCAGTGTATTCTGTGTTTTCCAAACTTGCACATTAATCAGGAAATTATTTTCCTTTATGCCATGAGAGCAAAACAGAGAGGAAGACTACAAGAATGTTTCCCACTTGAAAGCACTAGATTAACCTTGGAGTGGAGCAAACTCAGAAACGGTGACCGAGCTCTAGGCATGAGGGAGAGGCAGCAGGTCTGGAGACTTTGCTGTTAGTACTAGAAAGATTCTCATTTTCAGGGGGACAGGGACACTTTCAGAAATCACTGGACTGTAGAGAACATATCCCTCAAGACCATCAACTTGTATTTTGCTTTGAAGGACTCTCAGGAACATTCTAAAGGAGACATCCATGCATCATGATATTTAGCAGTGTAGGACAACAGACTAAAGAATTACAAGTGCATGAACCACAAATTGCATATTACGTCTATAAATTTCATAAAATTCCAGTTTATATATAATTTTCTCATGAATTTGGAGAGCACGGGCAAATCTTTCTCTGTCAAATTAACTCCAGGCGCCCTGACAAAAATACCTAGTTTCTGACCCCTCTTTATCCCATGAACAAAACGCCACCCCTGAGATCTGTTTAATTGAGAAGCTGGCCTGTTTCTTTCATTACTCTCAAAATAGAACATGTTCTGCCTCTTCATCTCATCATTATTTTCTAATGTCAAAAGTACTAACTTGGATCCACATCTTACGTATTTGGAAATGATTGTGTTATCCTGTGGTAACCTGTCATCTTCCTTACAAGTTTCTGAAGATGTTTGTTTTCTGTTCATGAAATGTCACGGGGTACAATTTTGGTTGACAGCCCTGCCCTCAGGCAACTTACTATCCAGCTAGATAGAGTATCTGGGAAGAGACTGCTATGGCCCTCTCCCAGTATTCATTCTCTATTTCTTTATGTGGTAGTAGAACTCACTCATTTTTTAAGCATAGATATCCAGAAGGCCCCAGTCTGACTTGCAGCTTGGTGAGGCTGACTCTGTCCTGAGCCATGAAATGTAAGCAGAGCTGTTATGGGGCAGCTTCTGGTCACTGTCCCATGAAAGGGGTGGAGTTTACCTTTTCCCCTTCTTCCTCCCTTCTCTAACCTACTGCAGCAGAGCATGGTCCAGTGGCTGGACGGCGAGGGCCAGAAAGACACAACGGAAATGACAGAGCAGAAAATGATCAACGTGCTAGATCCTACATGATCCACCACACCCAGTGATTCCCTCAGCTCAACTTTCATAAGAGATTTTTTTCATGAAGTGCTGAGTATCTTGTTTAAGATTGTTTTTCAGCACTGATTGGGATCACAAAAAGACACACAAAATGGCAACTCAACTAAAGATCTAAAAGAACATGCTAGTGAAGAAAGGCACGTTTTCAAAGAATCTGAATGGGGGTGACTTCAGTGCCTGGTTCTGTGTGAACCGGAGCTGTGCTCCCAGCTGGCACTGACTTTACTTACATTATGATCAGAAGGCTTTGTATTGGTTAAGCACCTGATATGCTTGTGTAGGCAACAAGTCTGAGGAAGTCACTGAAAGAGGACAGCTGTGATTTCCACATAGACATAGTCCTAAAAACCTACCCCCTTGAGCTGGACATGACCAGAAGAACAGGTCAGTAAGAAAGAAGGAAAACAATTTCATCAAGACCAACCAGGCCAAAAGGACATCAAAAGCAGGGCCCAGTAAGCATATCCATCCCTTATTTGGAATGGAGGAGTGGAAGAGGGGAGAGTCTTCTGTTGTTGTTAGAAACAGGGTTTTACTCTGTCACCCAGGAGTAAAGTGGCACAATCATAACTTACTGCAGCCTCTATCACCTGAGCTTAAGCAATCCTCCCACCTAAACTTCCTGAGTAACTTAGACTATACACCTGTGCCATCACACCGGGATAATATTTTAAATTTTCTGTAGAGACAGGATCTCACTATGGAGCACAGGCTGGTCTTCAACTTTTAGTCTCAAGTGATCCTCCCACCTCGGCCCCCAAAAATGCTCAAATCACAGGCAGGAGCTGCCATGTCTGCCCCCAAATTACTTTTATTTTTATTTATTTATTTATTTATTTATTTTGTAGTTTGGGGCTGGGGCTGGGTTTGAACCCACCACCTCCAGTATATGGGGCCAGTGCCCTACTCCTTTGAGCCACAAGTGCTGCCCCCCAAAATTACTTTTAATCAGTCGAGAAATATGGTTAGAAAAAAGCTACAGGTCAAACTGAATGTTCTTGGCTAATAAGGAAGAGTTAATACAACTTTGGTATGTGTGATCTCTAAAAATTTCAAGTTGATCACATTTGTGCTTTAGTTTCAAGTTCAAATCTGTGCTCCATACAAAAAGAAGTAGCATTGCCTTCAAATCTATTCTTTGACAGGCATTCTAATAGGAATGTTTTCATTTAAACCTCATAAGAATCGTATAGATGAGCCTAATAATCACTGACTTTCTAGATGAGAAAACTAAATCATTAGGGGGGTGAGGAACTTGTTCAATATTATTCATATAGCAAATGGCAAAAGCCAGCTTTTTAGCCCAGTTCCATACGGTAACCAGGCTCCTTTCCATCTCACCACAGAACCACTCCCTACCTAGGAGACAGACCCAAAGCTGACAGCAGGAATTATACTTCAGTTCTGAAGTTCTATACTACTATTAATCTTTTTAAAAGAACATGCAACTCAACCATCTTGGCTGAATTTCTTCTAAAAATAGGAAGGAGTATTACTCTATGACTTTATGAATGTCTTCTGTGATTATTCATCTGATCCTTATTTTTAACATAAAAGCATTAAGTTATAAAAGGCACAAAGAGTAAAATTAAATTAGAACAGAATAAAAGTAATCAATGTGCATTAAATATTCTATACCCAAGATCACAAATCTTCAAGGCTATTTAAAAAATAATTGCTACATTATTGAGAGGCCTTCGCTTTGAACCACATAGCAAAAGGAGCTTTGCTTTAGAGCCTTTATCTGTCTGCTACAAGGTAGTGCCGGGTGTTTAGCTGGAATTCTGAGATTCAGGGAAAAGAAAAAAAAAAAAAGAAAACTAAAATGCTGATTCAGCATTCTGAGGACAATGGTTTCCTTGAGCTATTATTAAATGCTTAAGCACTTAGTATTTTTAAAGTGTAGCTCTTTTATGAATGAAGCTGGAGGATATAATTTCAACCATGCAATCAAGTCACTTTATTATGTGACATCACTCATATCAAGTGGATTTTCCCCTGGTACTGAGCAAACATAAATAACTATAAATGTCAATTGAACTCATTGAGTAAGCATGATTTATGGTAATGAAGTAATCTTTGATTACAGTATTGATTACAAACAAAAATGTGTAATGTATATTGGCAAGCAGGATTTATTTCAGGATATCTGTCCTTTTCCCTCGGATATATATAGCTTTGAATTTAACTTGAACCCTTTGGGGATCCTTTATTCATAGAACCATTATTTAATTTACCAATTCAGGTTATGAATTTCCATCTAAAAGTCAAGAGTTTAGATTCTCACTTCGCATTTTTCTTCTTTTGTGTCTAATCACTTCATAGGGCATGAGCTCAAAGCTAGTTTAATGTATGATTTACAAAGTAACTCAACAGGTTTTAAAGTCTATTGAAAGTTAGAATAAACACAACTGACCTCAGATGAAAATAAACTGCATGCAAAAAATTAAGTATTTTGCATTTTTTAACTTTGCTTATAAAATTAAGAGTTATCTAGAAATTTACGTGAACACTTACCAGCTATGTGGGTAGATGGGTAGAAGAGATTACCTTAAACATAATCCATCAAATAGTTGACAAATATTTGTTGACTATCTTTACTCCACAGTTATGCTTAGATTATGGATTTATCACGACACATGGCAGCAGGGACTATTCTAAGTGTTTTAATCTTTATGAGCTGGCTACTTTGGTTGTCAGTTCTGTTTCACCAGAAAGGGACTGAGACACCAAGAGGTCCTATCACTTGCCAGAGATCACACACCTTCCAAATAGCAAAGCTGGGTGTCCACAGGTTCTGGCTCCAGGGTCTGTGTCTTCAAATTCTAAGTTAAGTAGTGGCCCAGGCAGAAAATACCTAGGATCAGAGAGAAAGCTAAGGAGGTAGAGGGAAGTCCAAGTGATTTGAAGTTTAACAGAAGTTCAGGTTCTTATTTTTTCATTGACAAAACATGTGATATTAGGCAAGTGTTTTATCTTCCTGAGATTTAGAAAAGACAAATCTTTTTTTAAAGAAAGGAAATAACGCCAATTTAACTGAGTTGCTATATAGATTAGGAACAAATTTGGAGAGATGAGAATAGAGGTAGAGATAGATACACAGTGTCCAATACAGTAGCATAAGCATGGACAAAATTGAAATGAAGATACAACTTTTGTGAGAGGAGGAGACGAAGGGCTGAGATCAGATGCAGGGGCTTACAGATTAGATTCAGGTGTTAGTCAATAACGCTCAAGTAGAAGCTAACTAGAATGGCTGATAATCACAGGCAGAACTGGCTTCAGCTGGCTTGTCGGTTATCTCGTCACCTTCCTGAACTTTGACTAATTATAATATCATTTACACGGTGGTTTGCAAATTTTTCTACCTGTAAAATCACCATGACAAGTTGAAAACAAGCATATAAAGTATGAACATAGGAGAGAACCCAATTCTGGGAATTACTATCCAAATTCTTAGTAAAAGCCAAACCTTTAGCCTTGAATATTCCTCTCCTAAATTAGTAAGACGTCAGAAGACCAAAACCAAGTTCTCCCAGTGCAGCTGCTCTTTCCACGCCCACCCGCCTACTCTGAGGGTATACTTTTGCTTTCAATAAAAAAGCTGCTTGCTTGGTGTAGGTGGGTACATCCTGAAATTCATTAGTCCTGATGACCCCCAAGACACTGGACAAAACCACAGAGCTGCTCCCAGATAAAGTTTATAAGACAGAAATGTTTGGAGATTTTTATTACTACTGTAAATGTCTTGACAGGGTTCCTTCTTTGAATTTAATCTTCTTAAAATGGCATTTATTTTAGCTCTAAAAATCTCTCCATCAAAACCTTTTCGGAATTTGAATGCCTTGTCTCATTGAATATGCTGAAATATAAAGTTTTTAAAGAATCATTGAACTTGAACTTGACCTTAGAAACATAAACAATGCAACCTGATCATTTGTACCCTCACATTGATCGGAAATAAAAAATAAATAAATAATAAAGACTCGGTTTCTTTTTAATAGCATGTCAATATTTTTAAAAATATTTTAAAAAATACATGTGAGTATAAAGCTAATGCACCAATATTTAGACTGCCAAAATGATCTAGTCATACGTAAAAGTAAGAAAGTTAAATTCTAGACCATTTCCTTTCCTTCCAATTTTATATCCACAAATTATACAAAAGTAATAAATTCTTCCCACATACCAATTCTATAATTGCCAAGATACCTACTAGGAAACATAAAATATTTTAAATATTCCCATCATGAAAAATATAAAATAAGGAAAGAAATAATATTCTTTTTGTCTTTTACTGTAAACCTATGGATATAATCTTGAAATGTATGTAATCCTATGGCTTCTAAAATTTTTCTTATAACCTCAATTATTTCTTTTAAGACTCATCTCAAGAAGGATAATAATTCCTGTCAGACTAGCAACAATATACTCCCTTGGTTCTCCTGCCAGATTCTTGTGTCTGGGCAGATCCTGGAATATGCAGCACTTCCTGTGGATGGGTGGGAAGCAAGTGACCTTGGGGTCTGCTGGGTTCCTATCACAGCCTTCTATTTCAGGGCTCCAATTCTGTAGCATAAGCCACAAGCTGCCCGAGTAGCTGGGGATCTAGAGAAATATCCCCGTAGCACCAGATCTGGCCCTCTTTTCTCAAAAGAACACACCATTTCTAGCCTGTTCAGGATAGAAAACTTGGATGAGATAAGATTGAATACAACTGTGCTGCTTGTCACAGGGAAAAATAAAATTTTGAATCCCCAAAGATGTGCCTCTGAGGGGAAGAGAAAGAAAGAGATAAAATGTTTAGATATGGAATGGTAATGTCTGTACTGAGAGCATCGAGCTGCCAAGGGCATGGGGTTCAAAGGAAAATAAAGCCTGTTAAGTTTTAATTTGCCAATTCATGATTAAAAATTAATTTCTGTAATGGTTTCTTGGCTTACATGAACCATCAGGATAAACTTATAAAAAGAAAATAATGCAGAGGTTTTAAAAGTTACAAAAGAGAAAGCTCTTTTTGGAAACTCCCTGAGAGTTTATTTCCACATGACGTTGATAATGGCCCCAAGCCTGAGTCCAGTACTCCTGCAAGGATGATTCCTAAAGTCCGGGGATACGTCCTGCATTTTCTAGGAATCTAAGTGTCTTCATCACAGAAGACTGAAGACATTGAACTTAATGATACAAAGGATTTTACCAATTCCCTGCTGAGGCTTAGTTATATTTTTCCTCACTCATTATTGCAAAAAGTCTACACCCAATCACTCTATTAACTACTCAATAAACAACACAGTTTCACTCAGCATGCATTCTCTGAAAAGCCCGAATAAATGTCCCGCCACATTAAAATAAACTGCTATTAAAGATCCATAGAAACACACTTTCACGGGATGCATGTCCACGCTGGGTTTATTATTCCACAATTAATTGCCTATCAATAAAAAATTGGAAGAAAAAAGAAACAAATATATTAAGTGATATTTAAAGAATTCAAAGGTTCCCAGGGAGGAATGAAGTAATAAGTCGTAAGCAGCTAAGTGGAAAGGCAAAATCTAATTGCAAAATTTCCAAGAGAATTGTTTTGTAGTTGCTTTAGGGAAAGAAGAGTTAATGGCTTGTCAACGTGAAGCCATCGCAGCTCCTCTGCAAATATCACTACTCAAAGATCAGTTAATGCTCAAAGGCTACACAAGACAGTGTCTACGGTACTACAAGTTTTTCTGTCAAAGGCTGTGTATTTATAGGTGAAATTGGCCTTGCTACAAAGAGAAAATGGCATTTTAAAAAGTTAATGAAAAAACTTTTCATGGGCTTGCACAGCACGCATTGTTCTCTGACAGCATAATACTTTCCTGACTGTTTCTATGACACTTACTCATTTTAATAATTTTACCTAAAAGTTAATCAAATGATTTAGCAACAAATTAAAATATTAAATGCCATTTTAACCATACAACTATTTCACAATTATTTAAAAATTATGTCACTAATGTATTCCAGAAGTAATAAATAATTAGGTGACTATAACTTGAATGTAATTCTTAGATTTGGATGTTTTTACCGAGGACATTAATTATGGTTACCATTCTCAGACATCCACCAAAGCCTTTAAAAAACAGAGACAATATTAGCTTAATTTTATTTTTTAAATTCTGAAATATTTTCAGTTCAGACAAAAACTGAAAGAATAGTACAAGGAAAAAATTCCAAAACCATTTCGGAGTAAATTTTCGGCATAATGTTCCATCACGTCTGAGTATTTTGTTAAATCTTTGTGTCTCCTACTGTAAAAGGGTATTCCCCATATAGACACAATGTAATCATCAGCAGGAAATTTGCCCTAAATACGTTATTTTCAGCTATTCCACAGACCCCATTGATGTTTTACCAATTGCCCCAAAGTGTCTTAACAGCAGAACGATGCACGTTAGAACCATGGATTTTATTGCGTTTGGGGGTTTCTTCTCTCTCCTTCACTCTAGCACAATTCATCGGTCTTTCCTCGACTTCCATCATGTTGGTACTTTTGACGTTAACAGCTGGCTACTTTACAGACTGTTCCTCAAATTATATTTTCTCAATATTTCCTCTTACATTCCAGTTTTTCATTTCAGCAGAATTACCACGTTAGTGACGCATGTCCTTCCCATAGTTGAATTTTAAATTCTTCTCTACTCAGTGTACATTGACAAAATACGTTTTCATATTCCCTTTTAATTACTCCAACTCCTGGGCACAGCAAGGGGCTGAAATATTTACAAAAAGCAAAAAAAAAAAAAAACTAGATAAGGAAGACCGCGTCTAAACCCTAAAATTTTCCTGTTGTTTGCCCAGAAAGCATGTGTGCACTTTTAACTTGCAAATATGCCGTTAACAGACAGCACGGTGACTATTCCCTAACAGCTTTAAAATACTGATAACATTATCTCACACATTAATGAAAAGAAAGTACAAGGGTGGATACAAATCATCCCAATAAAATCCTTGATGTGTGGAAGGCATGTTTTAATAAAGAAAAGTAGTTCTCGCAAAGCCCTCTTCAAGCAGAAGGAAACTCTGTTTTGCACGGTCTGGGATTCTAAACAACATACATGATGCCACTTCTCCATTTACTTGAACAATAGCTTCTAGGACCATTGCAAACGCCCTAGTTTGTATTTCCTACACAAAGCGTCTCACTAAAAGGCAGACTCTGCGTTAACTAATGTGATGGATGTCGGCCCTGCCCTGTTTCTCACACCCCGCCCCCACCCCAAGATGGCTCCAGATTTCTTAAATACTACAGCTAATGGGATCCCAGCACTGACTGAAGACACACTGAGGCACGATGGACTCCTAGGACACGCGTCGTGGGTGACACTGGTGAAACATCTCACAGCAAGGGCCTGTTTCCCTGGGGAGTCATCAACACTTGAGCTGGGGCTGGTCATCCCACTGCTGTACGTTCCTTCACGGGGCCGTGCTGTTGGAAGAGCCGCACTGCCATATGGCATATTAAACATCTCGCCTAATAAATCTAGCTAAGCAGGCCATTCCTTCTAGCTGCTTTTTAAAATATATGTGTATAAGACAGTTTATTGGTTGTTACCAACATCTGGGCGAGGGACTGAGGACAGTCCGTATCCCACACTGAGGATGCTGGTTCCCCATTATCTGCATCATTGACTTTGAATGTTAGAAAGTATATTTTCCTGCTGAGGCATAGCTGTCTTTATGGGATCTGGTAGAAATACAACGTGCAATGCAATGCGGTGCTGACAAAAAGGGAGAGGGGCGCTTAGCCCCCTTGTGTTGCATTTTTAACCAGTGATTATACAACTAGAAAAATATATATGCTGTGAGTTAAAGCTCAAGATGAGGATATAAGTATAATTTCTAAGATGGACTATGAAAATATTACCTGTTCAGCTCAATGGTAAAAGGCCTGCTTCTCTCTGCTTGTCTAATGAGGACCTCGATAATGTGGGGCATTTTAATAGGATTTCAAAAAAGATGAGTTTATCCATTTTAAAATGTGTTCCCCAATAACTTCTGCCACTGCTAAGAAAAAGACAAAACGATAGTGGCTAATACTAGGCACTTGACACCATACAAAATAAGACTTCCTGATCCTTCCGAAGGTGGCATTCTGTCACTAAAAATGGGGGAGGGCAGGACGTGGCTGCAGGAGAATGCCATGTTACTGCTATGAAAGGAAAGAAAAACTGTCATCTGAGATGTGTGACTTTCTATTATCTGGCAACTATGAGAGAGAAAATCGCCAAGGAAAGGGCATGATTGCTGGCAACATTCATGTGGCTTCATCCAGTACTCTGCTGTGGCATGGGGTCAAACAGTTTGAGACGTGAGTAAATAGTCACTTTGTTAATCTCTTACTGCTTTTCTAAGTAAAGCATGTCTGTCTTATGAGCACCATGATGTTTTATTAAACTAGGGACTATCATTTTGATATTAAATGAAATCAGAAGCAATGCCATTGACTAGGAAACAACATTTTGGTTGTTTTCTATTGTTTATAATAGTATACCTGAAGACTGGCAACTTAGAAAGAAAAGACATTTCCTTCTCACATTTATGGAAGCTGAGAAGGCTGAGGTATAGAGATTATAGAGATTGTACCTGGGGAGAGTTTCTTGCTGGTGAGGACTCTGTAGAGTCCTGATGGCATCACATGAGAAGGTTTATTCTCTCCTTACAGAGCCACCAGTCCTACTCCTATGACAGCCCAGTAATCTGTTAACCCGTTAATCCTTTAACACACGAATGGATGAATCCAGTCACCTCTTTAAGGCCCCACCTCCCCATACTATCACATTGGGATTAAGTTTCATTGAGAGTTTTGGAGAGGATATTCAAAGTATAGCAACCAGCTTTATACATTTTTCTGTTGGTTCTTCATTTTTTTAAAACAAAATTTATTTAATACTAGATGTGAGTCATTACTAGCTTCATTTTATAATTTAGAGATGTACCATTTTATTTCTGGGCCCCCAAATACACACCTGGCTTCAGACATATCATGAGAAAACCAACCCCGTTAGAGTATAGGTACACACGCATGTGTTCCTATATCAGATGCCAAAGCTCTTCAGAAACCACAAATCATTGCCTAATGGCCTTGAAGAATTTATATTCAGGGTAAGCTAGACATATTCAGAGGCAATAAACCCACCTCTGAACAGACTGCAGTGTGCAAAGTCCCAAATCTGGAACTCTCCATAAGATGTTTTTCTAATCTCTTGGAAAAAAGGGAAGTGAGATAAGAAGGGAGAGGGAAGATAATTAGAGGAACGTATGAAAACATGGAGCTATGGAAAACGATGTGGGGTAGGAATTCAACATCTAAAACCATCTGTCACTAAATGGTAGTCTTCAATGCCAAAAGTCACTTAGAGCAAACTAGCCAACCATGGCATTGCTGAGATCTCTACCCACACAGGAGGTTAAATTGCTTTAACCACCAGGTGGCAATGACTCACCACCTTTAAGGATGCATACATTTTTTTTTTTTAAATCCACAGTCATATTCTGCCTTCATTTGTCCACTAGTGAGACCTGGAACTAATTCACCACAGCAGAGTGAGTGCTGCTCTGTTTAACAATAATTACTAGATTCAGATGAAGAAAATCACAGTTTACTTCTGGAGATTCCAGAGTGACTTAGTGGCCGCATTCAAGTAGAAGAAAGAACATGACTAATTTCCTTTCTCTTTACTATAAACTCAGGGAGGCAATTACTGGCAATTCTGATGTCTACATCTCATTCCCTCACCAACGGATCCATAATAACCATGAATTCAGAACTGTGAATTTTAGCTTAGCTTTGGGAAATGCTGAAAACAAGGAACGTTCAGAAAGAGTGGGGAATCGAACAAACAAAAAAACGATTCTCATAGACCAATATGACGTAGGTGTCAAGTTCACAGATTCTGTAATCATAGGTAACTAGGGTTGGTATCTGGTCACACCACTGATGATCAGTAACTTCATTAAGGAGCTAAAATCTCTGCACTTTAGCTTCTTCATCTATAAAATGGGGTTGTCATGAGGAATATATAAACTAACAAATAGAAATCATTTCTAATTGGAACATGTTTATGTACTTATATAAACAAGCACATGAACAAAATCTTCATATTTCAGATGCACTATCCATGTGCAGTATCCACTCCTTGAAGGTCATACCTAGCTGACCATACTGTATACATACACAGTGTTTTGGGTTTTTTTTAAGATGAATGTCCCCTTTTAATTAGATGTACTTACGTTGGATCATCATGGTAATGCTTGGTGATATACACATCAAATCTAGAAAAAAAAAAAAAAGGAAAAAATGTGTTGCACCCAAGCATTTGAGCCCCTACTAAGAGTAGAAAGCTAAAGCAGGTCCCTGACTCAGCCACACTTTTCCAAGCTGTTTTAAACAAAGGCAGCCCTACATTTACCCAGGATTTTCTACAGAAAGCCATTGTTTAAATCAAATTTTAAACAAAATTGCTGAAAAATGCAACCTTGTAGCATGACTAACAACAGACAACCTCCCACCAATATGATCGTTTATGCTCCTCGGGAGAGTTTGTCCAGCCACTTGATTTCTCCTTATTATGAAACATTGCAGCACGGCTGCCATCCTGTAGAGATATCTGGTAAACATTTTATGAGACAGGCGAAGCTTTTAGAATTCCTTTTGAGCTTTGTTAAATTGAACGTGTGAAAATAAAGTTGTCCAGTGTGAAAGAGGGAAAGCATTTTTTAGTCGAGTTGGAAAGATGAAATCATGCCGGGTTGCTGGAGCTGGCAGCCCTGATTTAGTCACTGCCAAGCCCATCAACATTATTCATTCTGATTGATTAAGAAAAACATTCGGTTTATTTTCATGGAGAGATACAGCTACATCTGGTGAGTTCTTGTATCCTATTTCAGTTCATATGGGTTTTTTTAAAATTATTAATTTGCATAATGAAGATGCATCTACCACCAATAAAAGCGAATGATAAATAACTCACTAAGTTTTTTTTTGGGGGGGGGCGGTTGTTTTTCTTTTATATCTTGCAGGAGCAAAATAACATGAAGAAAACGAAAGCTGTCATCCCCAAATCTTCCAAGTTTTGTGTAAAGAGCCTACGTTTTAGTCAATTTTGTACACCACTCTGTTGTTGTCAGATTAATGACACACAGTTGTGTCAAAATGTTCATGTGGTTTTGGGGGGAGGAGGTATGTGTATATTTTACATCTTGGGAGTTCCATAGATAAAAGCTGTTTTGTGATAAAAGATATTCTTCTGAGAGCTCAATTTTTCATCCTAATGAATTACCTTTAGTTGTTATTCAGTTGATCTCTGAATTAGAAAAGAACGAGTGATATTTTGTCCAAAGAACTAAGAAGCAAAGCTCTTTCTCTGCCTTTGCTTTTCCGAAATTTCCTGTTTTCTCTCATTGGTAGAATATGGCTTGTGTTAAATGCTGAATTAGGAGAGACTATTGGGAAAAGGCTAGTTTCTAGAAACTGCTTGATTGAAATGCTTCATAGCTAATGAGTTCATGTTCCTTTATTGAAATGGCAGTTCCTGGTGACAGTTCATCATTGACTCCCCCCCCCCCAAAAAAAAGGTTATAGTTGGAAAATCCACATTTCTCATTAAGGCCATGGTTCTTTTGGTATGTAATAAAGTTACAGAAAAACATTTTCGTTTAGCATTTCTTGACTACTGAGCACTCATTCAGAAAGAAGCTAACCAAACTTTCCACGACATGATTCAAAAGTCTTCCTGCTGAGCAGCTATGGTTAAATTTTAAGAAGTTAATGCTCAGTCTAAAGAGTCTCCCTATCCAAGTAAAATCAAAATTAATTAATTAATTAAAGTTTTCTGGCAATTTAATAACCTGTGAGCTATCTATCTAGCTTTGAATCCAGGGGAAAGTCATTCTTCTGATCCTTCAAAGGATTTTTTTTTCCTGACTGTTGTACTCAAAGAAACACCTAGTCCATAGGAAATCTTCATGCGAATTATCAAAAAAGTTGCATCTGGCTGGGTGTGGTAGCCCACGCCTGTAATTCTAGCACTCTGGGAGGCAAAGGTAGGTGAATTGCTTGAATTCAGGAGTTCAAGACCAGCCTGAGCAAGAGTGGGACCCCATCTTTATTAAGAATAGAGAAGTAGTACAGCATGGTGGTACACATCTGTAGTCCCAGAAGCTTGGGAGACTGAAGCAAGAGGAACCCTTGAGCCCAGGACTGTGAGATTGCTGTGAGTTATGAAGGTATGGCACTCTTGCTTGGGCAAGTAATGAGACTCTGTCTCAGGAAAGGAAAGGAAAAGAAAAGAAAGGAAAGGAAAGGAAAAGGGAAAGGGGAAGGGGAAGAAAGGAGAGGAAAGGAAAGGAAAGGAAGGGAAAGGGAAAAGGAAAAAGGAAAGGAAAAAAAAAAGAAAAGGAAAGGAAAGAAAAAAAAGAAGCCCCATCTAGGCAGCTCCTACTGTGGTGGGCAGGCAGTTAGTGATAACTCAAAAATCCCCCACTTTTCCAGGCTGGTACAACCCCCACAAGGACCATGATTGGAGAGTAGAGCAAGCATTGTTTTTGGTCATCTTGAGTGTTTGCTCCTTATAGGGAATAAATCTGTGTAATAATCAAACCAGTGTAGGACACATTTTTTTTTTTTTTTTTTTTTTGCAGTTTTTGCAGTTTTTGGCCAGGGCTGGGTCTGAACCCACCGCCTCAGGCATATGGGAACGGCGCCCTACTCCTTTGAGCCACAGGCGCTGCCCCATTTTTTTCCAACTCTATGATCAGGTCCCAACCTTCTTGTTCCTTCATCTGCTAATTGAAGACCATTGAAATGATAAAAATAACTTCAACAAGACAACCTAAAGGAAGAGGTGAGAGTTCTTTGAAGTTGATTTCTTTAGAGAAGAACTTTGCAAGGAGTTGAAGGATGACAGTGTCTTATCAATCATATTAGACCCTTCAAGACAGAAAATCAGTTAATTTTGAAAACGGTTCATTTTTTTCATTCAATTCATGGAATCAAAGTAAATATTTTGGAAGCTTGTTTTGTCAAAGGTAAAATATCTAATGATATTATAAAAGTTATTATAAATGTATTTAAAATGTTCAAAATTAGCATGAAATGACTTGTTCTGCACTCACGTACTGTTAGCAAGGCTATAAAATAGTATATCCTCTATGGAATGAAGTATGGAGTCTCCTCAAAGAACTAAAAATAGACTTACCATTTGACCTGCAATCTCAGGCGTTTACCCCAATGAAAAAAAGGCATTTCACCCCAAGAACATTTACACATGAATGTTCATAGTAGCTCAGTTGACAATCACAAAGATGTGGAAATCACCCAAGTGCCCATCACACATGAATTGGTTGATAAACTGTAGCATAGATATACCGTGGAATATTCTGCCATAAAAGATGGAGATTTTGCATCCTTTGTAATAACCAGCATGGATTTTGAGAACATTCTCTTAAGTATCACAAAATTAGAAAAACAAGCATTATGCATGTACTCAAAAACAATTAGAAATTGGGAAACTAACAATTACAGACCCACATGAGAGAAAAACTCAACTAAATGTAAGAAGAGGGAAGAAGATTCGGTAGCTTCCCACCCAACAGATACAATGCATGGGCATGTGGCACCCTCCCTGGATGAAGGACACAGCTACACTTGGACTTTAACCTTATGTATGAAAACTATATGACCTAATGGTTTGTACCCTAATATTAATCTGAAATACAAAAGCATTTTAAAATGACTTGTTGCATGGTGTAATATTAACACAAATTTTGGTAGAGCTCTGTGTTTGATGTCATATATCAATAATATTTTCATTAAATTAAGAAAGCCTATGAAACAAAAAAGTTCTTGGAGTTGATTGCCTTGGACATGTATTTCAAAAACCCTGAATACTCTTCAAATTAAAATAGAAGTGCAATTGTCATAATTTATACACTTACACAAACATACCTGAAAATTGGCAAACTATGATTTTTTCTTTTTTATGATGGGGTTGATACTGCATTATAAAACACCTCATCTGGCTCTGTGCCTGTAGCTCAGTAGTTAGGGTGTCAGCCACAAACACTGGGGCTGGTGGGTTTAAACCCAGCCCAGGCCTGCTAAACAACAATGACAACTACAAAAAAAAAAAAAAAAAAAAAAAAAGCCGGGTGTTTTGGCGGGTGCTTGTAGTCCCAACTACTTGGGAGGCTGAGACAAGAAAATCACTTAAGCCCAAGAGTTTGAGGTTGCTGTGACCTGCGATGCCACAGCATTCTAACAAGGGTAACATACTGTGTTTCCCTGAAAATAAGACCTACCCAAAGAATAAGCCCTAGCAGGATTCTATGCATTTGTTAAATATAAGCCCTACCCCGATAATAAGACCTAGTCATGGGCATGCAGATACGCTGCATAGTCACACCATCCATTTAGGTGCAGAGAGGAAGACATCCCCTGAAAATAATAAACTCTAGTGTGTCTTCTTGAGAAAAAATAAATATAAGACAGTGTCTTATTTTTGGGGAAATACTGTAGTGAGACTCTGTCTCAAAAAACAAACAAACAAAAAAAAAAACCTCCTCATCATGACAATAGATTCTATCTCTTTTTGTTTCCTACAATCAACAGAGTTTTAGGAAGTGTGAACATTTGAAGGACTTTTAAGTAACCCTATACTTGTGTTGAATTTATGTTTGTGAATGAGTCCTTTAAATTTTGGTCACATTTTGTCCTCCTGAAAATCCTATTGAGAATTAGATACATTTATATTTATTACATGAGTTGAATTCAGTTGAAAAATTCTCCAATTTTGCAATATCTAGATTTAGTGAATACTAAAGATAATTATAACTAAAGTTATTTTATTTGTTAAGTTTTATCTTTAAAAAAGTTTTCAAATAAAGAAATTCTGAATGAAAAATGAAAGTATTTATGTACTTCAATAGATAAATAATATAATCTTCATTTAATATAAATATCTCTGGATTTACCAGCTTCCTCAGTATCTATACAAAAATATTATTTTCTCGATTAAAACATTGTTTATAGTAAAAAATAAATGGAAAATGCTAATAATTTCATATTTCATATTTTATTACTTATATAATACAACTTAAAAAATTAAGCAATTATTTTTAATTAGAAATTACCTTGGGGCATACGCATAGCTCTGACTAAAGCAATATAAAAGTATTCCATATAATAAGCAATATAAAAGTATTCCATGTAACAAAACATTTATACCTCCTTTTTTAAAATTAAATAACATATTAAATCAGTCTAAAAAAAGAAAAGAAAATGCATTCTGTAGGAAAATACTACATATAATTGACCTAGTATTACAGATATGGAAAATATCAGATATGTGAGTTTATAGAATATGTCCCAGCAATAATTATTTTTATTTTATTATTTCATAAACAAATAAATATCACAAAAGAGTTTTGTTTTTGTTTATATTTGTTATTGTTTTTTGCCTTAATGTGTATGGTTATATATTGAATTTTGATATTTAAGAAAAAATATATTTGGAAACTTTAGAGGGCCAAAAAGTTTAGTAACACTTATTTATATGTCAATAAATAAATATTTCAAAAATTATGCAACAAGTATTCTTAGTCTTCTTCTAGCAAATGTCCTAGAGTTCATTTAGTAACATTTATTTATGTCAATAAATAAATATTTCAAAGATTATGTAACAAGTATTCTTAGTCTTCTTCTAGCAAATGTCCTAGAGTTCATTTAAAATTCATTTTATCTAAAAAGAATAGTCACATTTTGAGCAAAAGATAAAGACATGCTCTTTTTTTCCAAATTCATTTTCAATAATGGGTCAAATACATTATCCCAATGGTCCATAGCAAAGATGGGATCTCAGAAACATTTCCCAGGATTGTAGGAATTCATGGAGGAAGGGAAGGAGGATGAAGGTGGGACAGAGACACAGGAGTTAATTGCTAATTACTCTAATTGGTTGCCATCTGTCAGATGTTATCATTTCCAAGGTACCAATATTGATGTCATGTTATTTCAGATTGATATTTAATGAATCCATGAAGTGTTTCCATATGTGCTTTTGTCCCTAAAGAGTGATGATGATGTTGGCACCATGCACCTCACTTACAACTTAGATTTTCTGCTGTGCTCTAATAAAATTGTTTGATCAGTTTGGAAGCATCCATTGTTTTATAAAGAAAAAAAGGGGTTCAATAGGTATGACTTTGGTACCTGTGGATTTTAAAGAGGTCATAGGACATTACTATTAGCTTACAAAGCAGTTCTGACTAAATGGAAACCTACTTTTTCCATCTATCTGCCTAAACACAACAAGTTAGCTTCCATAGAGAGAAAAATTGCATAATAGATGAGACAGAATATAATCTTGTATAATGAGGAAATGTAATCATAAAGGTAAAATAGTTTTCCCCTTGGGATTTTTTTTTCAGAATAAATAAAATATTTAACTGTGTGGAAATACGTGAAAGTTACTTAACAGGAAATGGTTCAACTAATATCTAAAGAAATAACTTCGTACATGTACAACTATGTTCAAGCAAAGATATTTTAAAAAATATTAAAGTTATTTCTAATTAAGGGAACATTATATTTAATTTTGAAGGGGGTTCACTTGACATTAAAAAGGCAAAGCTTAAATTCCCATCACTTATGAGCATCTGCTGCCATAACACCATTAAAAAGGAATCATTGTTGTAAATAAACAACATGAAAATTAATTAGCAAACAAAAGAACTAGAAATAAATAAATATGCCAGATTATTATCCTCTTTTAACAATGTTTACAAAAATTAATCAGATATACCAGTCTTAGGCTAGACATGCATAAAGCTTGAAATTCTCACTGCCATCTTCACAAAAACAAAACAAACAAAAAAGCTGAGCAAACTGAAAATCAACAATTCTTAAATCCATCAGAAAGCCTCTGCCTCCAAACTGGAGAGAAAGGCAAATAGAATGACATCTTACCTGGAGCAGAAGCTTTGCTAGAGCCAGCAGCTGGTGGAAATATTCTAATTCCAATTGACTAATTGTTGGTGACTAGATGTGGACTAGCTTTAGAGACAGAAATTGCTGGGGTCCCAACCTTAGGTGAATGCCCACATTTCCATGAGATTTACCCCTTGGAACTCCCCCCATCATTTGTCAGGGAAAGGAAAAATGTAACCATTTCAAACACATGCAGTTTTCTCTTCTCCTTAAAAAAAAAGGCCTTTTGTTACAGGAAACTATTTTACCAGAGCTTAACCCACTTGAATGTTACCATTTCCTAACTGATCTCAAAAAAAATAAAAAATAAAAAAATACCTGAACTGTAGTCCCCTCTGCCTTTGAAGTGGAGGAAGGAAAATGCCCATGTGTAGCTCATTCTAGCTTCCTGCCTCATTCTGAGGAGGTAAAGGTGAAAGCTGAAAATTATTGGTGAAGGTTACAGCCCAGGCACACAGCCTCATTGAAACATTGAAACCTAATCAACGAATTGTAAAACACTTTCTGACTCCCATACTTTATCAGCACATCAGTGCAGCACCTGAATTATAACAGGATTACAACTGAGAGAGCTGTAAGCATCAGATACTATTTAAGAAGGAGTCTTTAGGGAAAGCCAAAGACAGCAATGGAGATAAAAATAAGAACATTACTAGGGATTTACTCAAAAAAGAAAGAAGATATTTTATAAAAAGACACTTGCATTTGAATGTTTATAACAGCCTAGTTTATAATAGCAAAGATGTAGAAACACCCCAAGAGCCCACTGATACATGAATGGATTAAGAAAACATGGTATATGTATGCCATGGAGTACTATTCAGCTATTTTAAAAAATGGTGATCTAGTATATATTGCAACAACCTGGATGAAACTGGAGACCATTCTTCAACCTAAGCAAAGTATCACAAGAATGGAAAAACAAATACTACATGTACTCAATACTAAATTAAAACAAATTGATTACCACTAAGTGCACAAATGGAAGTAAAATTCAATGTAACTCTAGTAGGGGGGAGAGAGGAGGAGAGATAGGGTAAACTCATGCTTAATGGGTACAATCCACAGATTCTAGGTGAAAGGCACACATATAACACCAACTTAAGATGTACAAATATGAACTATGTAACCAAATGTGTGTACCCCTGTAATACTGTAAGATAAAAAATAAGTTAAAAAAAGGATATTAGAGAAAATTTTAGCTTCTGACATGACAGCTACAACAAAGAGTAAATACATCCTTAGTCCTAGTTAGATAACATATAACTTTAAAGTGAAGGTCTAGCTTCCATTTATATGATACATTATATCCAGCTTTTAATAACAGCAAAAATAAATTAGAAAGCATGCTACAAGGCCAAATACATAATCTGAAGAGAAAGGCAAAGATAAACATATACTGTTGATATTAATTCACACAGAAGGATTATATTTTTGTGAAATTTTATGATATGAGTTTTCAGGAAAATTATGTTTTAAAAATCTAGCCATCAAAATAAATCTTCAATAATCATCTTTAACATATGAAGGGATGCTTACCCTTATTCAATTTTTTTAGATAGTATTAAGGGTGATTTCTCATGCTTCTTGTTCTGGCAAACTTAAAATGACAATAAACTGGGATGACAAGGCTGTTAGGAAACATTCATTGTCATATGTCAGTTACATACAAAATAACTCCACTGTGTCAAAATAACTCCACTGTTGAAAAGAGTGTGACCACTTCTATCAACACTACAGAAGAATGTCTCCTTTGATCCAGCAATTCTCCTTCTAGGAGTCTGTCCCACTGGCACACTCCATGAATACAAAGCAACATTGGAGCAAGATGGTTCATTGTAGTGTCATCTGTACTGTTCAAAAATTGGAAACATATTGAATGTTGATCAATAAGATCTGTAAAAAAAAAAAAGTCAGAAAATCAAAACAATACAACAAAAGTTGAAGATCTCTTGATAGGAAATGAATTTCAGGACCTATTATCAGGCAAACATAACTATATGTAAAACAATGGAAATTACTTGCTATGTTTAGTAAGAAATAAAAACAGGCAAAAATCATATGTATAGGTATTTGCAATGACTACAGCAAACACTCTAAAAAATCTACAAATTAATAAAAATGGTTACATGTAACACACACTTGAAGGGGGAATTGTGGGAGAGACATTGCTGAAGGTAAACTTCTGATAGTGCCTTTTTATATAGCTCTGATTTGTGAACTACATTAGTAGTTTACCATATTAAAGTTTTAGAATCCCATCAAAATGACCAAAACAAGCAAGCCTTAAAATTGAAGCTACAATAAAACAAGCAAATCTAATGATATCAAATCAGTAACAAACCACTCAGAAGAAAACAAACGTATACTCATATATACACATATGTTTATGTGTATATATATATATTAATATTTGGATAAAGCAACTGATAAGTAATTTTAATATTATTAACCCTAGATATTCACTGTAGGACAACCATTATTAAGAATAAAATCAATGATATTTAATGAATCTCTGATATGTTAAAATGGAAATTAAAATATCAGTGTGATTTTCTTTTTCCACTGAAAAAGCTAGATAGTACCATCATTCCCTAGGATGCTGGTCCAAGGCAAGAGGATAACTAAACTGAGGCCACCAGCAGTAGGACAAGAAAGCTATAAGAGATGGCTAAATCTTCCTGGTAACCCTGGTGGTGACCAAGCCCTGGGTGTTTTTCTAAGGAGTTACCTGAGCCTCCTTGGTGCTCTATTGGGCCCGTGAATAAAATCTCTTTATCAATAGGAGTATAATTAATCCACCCTCTCCTTTTCTGCCCAATATAAAGAAACTCCAGGGGCAAAACAGTCATGCGCCCATGATCATATACATCTTCCCAGCGGAGGTATAATTAATCACACATAAGGAACAATGGGATAATGCCATAGTCCAGTCAGCCTCAAAAGAAGCGTGAGAACTAAGGAAAGTCACTGACCCTCTGATCGTTTCCATTCAATTATGAGTGAAATAAAGAGACTGAAATGCAATCTTCAAGGTTTTTTACTATCAAAAGGAAAATGATATTTGACTATTCAATATGGTTTATAGAGTAGAAAGCCTGCTATTGTCTCAATCCAACCAACACTCTATGCTTTAGGAAGCCTGGGGAACAAGAACTTTTTTGATCAAAAAATCACTGTCTTCACAATAAGAGAAGCAAAAGCAGTTTCTTAGCATAAAAACAAGCATCTCTGTTTCTTTTTAAATAACGTATGAGTTCACTGTCACAGTACAAAAGCAATGTGAAAGCCCTTTCTCTTGGCCAGTGAGACGCTGATACAGTCTTTTTATTCTTTGGTGGATGCTTATGGACAACAAAGAAGTGCCTCTGCCCCACACTCCAGCAGATAAGCATTTGGAAGGTGTGAAATGGAGACAGGAGAGAAGTGACATTTCATTCCTGCCCCCTTTCTCAACAACTGTATTGCTGTTTGGTTTTGTTAAACAGGGAGCTTGCTCCCATGTTTGACTACCACAGAGGTGTGGTGTTCCACACTAGAACAATGTCACCGAAACCATCACCCAGAGAGTAAGACTTTTAATTCTCAAATCCTAATACAAAGAGGAGGGACAATTACAATGGCAAAACCTAATCTGTGGCTCAGTGCCTGTAGCACAGGAGTTATAGCACCAGCCACATACTGAGGGTGCTGGGTTCAAGCCTGGCCTGAGCCAGCTAAACAACAATGACAACTGCAGCAAAAAGTAGCTGGGCATTGTAGTGGGCTCCTGTACTCCCAGCTACTTGGAAGGCTAAAGCAAGAGAATCACTTAAGCCCAAGAATTTGAGGTTGCTGTGAGCTGTGGCACTATAGCACTCTACAGAGGGCAATATAGTGAGACTCTGTTGAAATTGGAAAAAAAAAAAAAAAAACCTAATTTGTACATGACAGCAGAATGTGAAGCTGGCAAAGTCATTTTCCTAGAGAGGACAGATAAGCTGCCCCAACACCCACCATTGCTTTCTGCCACAGAAAATAGGGTCTATTGTTAAGGAAAATTGAGTGTAATTTCCCTACTCCTGAAGTGTTAGGTTTCTAAAAGATCAGTTTGGTACATAAATCAATTAACTCTTTCTCCTCTATCTACTGTTCTTACTGCTGCTGACACAATTATCTCATCAATTCTCATGCCTTTTTCAAATCTGCTGGTGGTGCTCATTAATCTGCTTTGACAGCTATCATTTTGAGGGTGAAAGGGCAGGAGGTGTCCTGGTTTTGAGAACAGAAATAGCAAAGATAATTAATTCCCTGTACAAATGAGCCACTCAGTGCGAGTTTGTTCCAACCTCAATATTCTCCATTATAAAGAAAAAAAGCCCAAACCCACTTGAAGACACACACACAAGACACACACCCACAGGCAGGGTATCTGGCGACCGGAAATATGGCAAAGAGAAAATAAGCTTTGATGCCAGAACCGGGTACTGTTTGAGAACTTAGAAATTCCTGAGAGAAAGACTTAGCTCTTGGTGGCTGAGTACACTCACTATTAAATTGGAACTAACTGATCAACACCTTTGTGCACTTACGGTAGTGAAGCTCCAGGGAAAGTCAGCAGGTGGGAGAGGAGGCAGGTGCAGGTAAACTCACACCTCCTGGGGACAGTGCACCTGTCTGGTGATGGGCACTCTCATAACTTTGGCTCACACTGCACAAAAGCAATTCATTTAACCAAAAGATTTGTACCCACATAATATTCTGAAATTAAAGAATAAGACTTAGCTTTTGTTATATGTTAATTGAAACACAAAGATGCTGCCTGTTAGTGAGGTTCAGAAACAACATAGGTAGGAAAGTATTCAGCTTGCAGAGACAGTTAAGAACTTTACTTCATATCCAAGAATGAGAGGTTTCTATTAAGAATTTGTTCAGATTTGGTGCAAAGCAAGGGCCCTTAGACTGTGGCCAAAGGAAAGTCAGGAGCAGCATGCCCAGAGACCGGTGAGCACCAGGAGCAGAGCGGCCAGGGCAGGTGAGCACCAGGAGCAGCCCGGCCAGGGGCGGGTGAGCACCAGGCGCAGCGCTGCCAGAGGTGGGTGAGCACCAAGGTGGCCAAACTGGTGCCAGAGATGGTTCTGTGGGCCAAGTGAGAAGGTTCAACACAAGTACCAATAGAGGCCATTAACCTGAAGCTCAATCCCAGAGATGTTGGACATTGGGTTTGGAAAGCTGGTCACTGAAAGAATGCAAGGAAGAAGGGGAGGCAGGAAGAAGCCAGTCTTTACCCAGTCTTACAGCATGAGCCAGACGTGAGCAGTGAGTGTGGTCAGTAGGCAGGTGACGGAAAAGGCCTCAGGTTGCACTCATTGTAGCCAGGACTCTTCTCCAAGAGCAACGTGGCTCAGCCTGAAGTCCAGAGTGCAGCTGTCCTGCAGGAGGCAAATCAGAGTGTGCACCTCCAAGTTACTGACTCCCCTCCTGTGTACACTGGGACAAATGACTCAACCTTATCCACCTGTCACATGAAGAATAGCAAGCCACACTTCCCAGGTTGAGGACTAAAGGAAGTAATAGTTATAAAGAATTTAGTGTGAACCCTAGTACATGGTAATCATATTTTTCTGATGCTAGCTATATAACCTGCCATTTTTGTTATCATCTTTTAGGAAGTTAGGTCTAATTATCTGTAAATTAAATTTGAGGAGCAACACTGGAGCTTGGTTTTCAGGGACTTAGAGGATTCAATTTTCATGAGAAGGAAGAAAGGATTGAAAAATTGAAGTGGAAGGCAAATCTATAGCAAATGCCTTCTTGAACATCCACTAAGTAACTATGATCAGTTGGACTAATGGCCATGTATTGGGTCAGAAAGAGCCATCAGACCAGGCCCCCACTTTTGAGGAGCTGGAGGGGTCAGTCCTCTTCAACTTTATCAGGAGTCACTAACAATGTTTTGAATGTTTTTCCCCATACCTATTTTTTTTCAATATGCCCTCTGATTTTTTGAGATTTTTTCATAGCACAATGATTTTTAGGAACACAAATGTCTTATTACCAAAAACCTGTACAAAAAATCATAAATATGATTGATATTAATTTTTACTAACTTTTCACTTTGTTGAGATTTATTTTAACAAGTAAAAAAGAAAAAAAAAGGAGTGAAATAGGACAGCTTGTTTCTGATATAAGAGGAAGCCATGCTCCTTTGTCAGAAAAAGCCAAGGTCAGGCCTTGGACGCCTCTCCTACTTCAACCAGAGGAGCTTCTTTACAAATAGCTCGCTTTATACACTGGGTGATGAAAACATTCTTTAAAAAATCTATTATAGTTCTTCATTTTACTAGAAAAATCGGAGCTGTGAAAAGTAAAGTGAGATTTCCTCAAGGTCACATACCCTTTATCTGGATCAACCTGAGAGGTCTAGGTTTCTGGCAGGTGAGGGACGGGGCATGAAGGGTGAGGCAGTTAAGAAGAAGTGGCATGACTTGGGACTCTGAAATTACTCAGGCAAAAACATTTACATATTTTGTGTGTTAGTGTTCTCACAATAAATGAGGAAAAATATCTTCCTCAGAATAGGTGCTCTCCACATATTCATTAGTTGAATTAAAGATTATCAGAATTGAAAGAAATGTCATGGATACATTGTATACATCAGGCCTAGAATTTACTTGTCGCGGGCATGTCGCTCTTAGTCCCCTCACAAATGTGGTAACAATGTAACATTTTGGCCCTGAGAGAGGCTTTCTGTATGCACTGCGCTTGCCATTGGAATTAGGGAGTCCTGGGGATCCAGATGAAGAGGAGACAAGTGAGTCTGCAGAAGCAATCCGTCCTGTTCCTGCCCCAGTATACACGTCTTCATGGCAGTTCACTCCCACCCATATGCAGAGAGAATCAGGGTCAATGGCATTTTAATTACTTTCCCAACAGCCAGCTTATTAGGATCCACCCGTGCTGTACAAGGACATTTCTAGCCCACAATTAATGTAGACGGGAGAGTGCAAGACCCAATAAATCTAAGCAATGAAGGGGAAAGCCTCCATAAACACTCTGTGGCCATAATCATTGAACTTTCAGTAGCATCATTCTGTTACTTTCAAAATGATTTCCCATGTTGGCTGGACAAGGCATTTTCCATGTCAGCAGTGAACGTAGATTAGTAGTGGATGTGTTTTGAGAGACCAATAACCTAGAGCTCTGTAACTGTCCACAGCAAAAGTCAAAGTACCTCCCCTGTGGGGATCTGTGGTCTCTCTCATTTATCAGCTGCCAAGGCAAGAGGCTGACAGTCAGAGAGCTGCAACATGCTCCTGCCTTCCAAGCAGTCTCTCGGCCAGGTCACTGTCTGCTGTCTGTGAAGGTCTGCCCCAGTCTGATTAGCTGTTTTCAGAAAGTCAGGGACAGGGATGAAAGGGGGAAACCAGGGGACAGTCGCTTTGATTTCAACTCATCCCAGAGAGGAAACGTGTAGCAGATCATATAATGCATATGCATCAGAGAAGGATCCTTCACTTCTGATAAAGTGTGGATGGGACAAAATAAAGCAGGAGCAGGCTCCCCTTGGTCTGCAGTCCACCTAAAGGATGAGCCAATTCCAGTGAAGGGCTACGAATCCATCTTTAATGCAGGAATTCATCTTTGAAACACCTGAAACATCGTGGCTTTCATAGGATGAAACAGGACCATAGAGACCTCCTTTCTTTTATTCTTACCATAAATCAGCATTTTCTGTACTGCAGGCAGGAGGAGAACTGAATCCAGCACGAAAGGCCAAGTGCATCAGCTGCCCGGCATGTATTTCCCTGTGATTTAGGTGCTAACACAATAGAAACTATTTTTCCTTGATTCAAGTATTAAAAAAAAAAAGAAAATTGTAGAAGAGGGTCCCAACATCTAAAAGCCTGTCGATATAATTCAAGGTATCCATTCAAATCATAAACACGTTAAAGATGTGGTGGCTGAACAAGGAACCAGCCTGGACGCACTTGAATGCGACCTAAGGAGAGGGTCCACACGGAGAAGTGCTCGACAGACAGGCACAGAGCACTTCCATCTTTAAAAATATTTAATCTATGTTGTAATTTTTATTTTGAATAAGACTCCACATAACTTAAAAAAGTAACCTAGGGCTCAGCACCTATAGCTCAACTGGCTAAGGCACCAGCCACGTACACCTAAGGTGGCGGGTTCAAATCCCCAGCCCGGACCCGCCAAACAACAATGACGGCTGCAACCAAAAAAAAATAGCCAGGTGTTGTGGCGGGCGCCTGCGGTCCCAGCTACTTGGGAGGCGGAGGCAGGAGACTCGCTTGAGCCCAGGAGTTGGAGGTTGCTGTGAGCTGTAATGCCACGGCACTCTACCCAGGGGGACAGCTTGAGACTCTGCCTCAAAAAAAAAAAAAAAAAGAGAATCGCTTAAGCCTGGGAGTTTGAGGTTGCTGTGGGCTATGATGCTACGATACTCTACCCAGGGCAATACAGTGAGACTCTGTCTCAAAAAAAAATTTTTTTTTAAATCTTAAAAAAAAAGTTTAACGTAGTACTGCCCCAAAGTGGAAGTGACCCTGTTTATCAACCAATGATGGCTGCACAAAATGTGGTCTGCCCGTACAGCGGGGAATTATTTGGCAATCATATGATGATAACTAAAAAGGAATGAAGTGCTTGTGTGTCCTGCAGCCGGGGTGAGCCCTGAAAACAGTGTGCTAAGTGGAGGAAGCCAGCCACAAAAGAGCACATAGTGTGTGATTCCACTCGTGAACTCTCCAGAACAGGCAAAGCGGCAGGGATGGAAAGTTACCCGTGGTGGCTGTGACAGCCGAGAGGTGCAGGTTTTTTCCAGAATGATGAAAATTTTATTTTTTTTTTTTGAGACAGAGTCTCACTATGTTGATCTCCATAGAGTGCCATAGTGTCACATCTCACAGCAACCTCAAACTTTAGGGCTCAAGCAATTCTCTTGCCTTAGCCTCCCAAGTAGCTGGGACTGCAGGTGCCTGCCACAAGGCCTGGCTATTTTTTGGTTGTAGTTGTCATTGTTGTCTGGCGGGCCAGGGCTGGGTTTGAACTCACCAGCTCCAGTGTACGTGGCTGGCACCCCAGCTGCTTGAGCTACAGGTGCCTAGCTGATGAAAACGTTCTAACACCGTGGTGCTGACGCACTGCAGTGTGAATCCACGGAGGCTCTGGCTCTGCACACTTCTCACAAGCAAGTTGCTCTGCGTGGGAATTATATCTCAATAGAGCTGCTCAGAGAACAAAAACTTAAAGCTACCATGGGACCCAGTGATTCTGCTCCTAGATGTAACACCCAAGAGAACTGAAAACATGTGCTCACCCCAAAACTTGCACATGAATGTTCATAGTAGCATTATGCAGAAGAGCCAAAAAGTACATAAAATGTGGTCTGAATATTATTCAGGCATAAAAACAAACCAAGTACTGATTCATGCTACCACATGGATGGACCTTGAAAACGCAGAGAAGGGAGTCACAAAAGGCCACCACACATAGTGTGACTCTACTTCTGTGAGATGTTCAGAACAGGCAGGTCCGTAGGTGAGGAATATAGTGGTTGCCAGGGGCCAGGCAGTGGGGGCGAGGGGGGTGACTGCAGGGGATACAGAGTTTCTTTGGGGGCCGGAATGTTCTCCACTTAGATGTGGTGATGATTTGTACAACTCTGTAAATACACAAAAAGCATGGAGTTTTACACTTTAAGTGGAAAACCTTATAGCATGTCAACTATATCTCAATAAAACTGTTAAGGAATTAGCCTCACTGCCTTGCAGCTAATGCTTGGGCAACCCCTATACCACCATTTCTGGGCTGGAGCCTTGGCCAGGAAGGGACAGATGCCCATTCCCTGGTGAGTGAGGGGAACGGTGTGACCTAGAGCTGTGGGAGAGACAGAAACAGCACCCAGAAACACACACACACCACACACTACACATACTTACACACATACACACACATATGCACACATACATATGCACATACACACACACCACACACATACACACACACATACATATACACATACACACTTATGCACATACACACACCACACACATACACATACTTACACACACATGTGCACACATATATACACACATACATATGCACATACACACACTCTACACACATACACACATATATATACATACACACTTTCACACATGCACACATATACACATACACACACACCACACACACACGTACAAACACACACATATACACACTCACAAACACACACACACACATACTTACTTGGAGGAGAAATGAGCCATTCTCAAAGACTCCTCCCCCGAGTCACCTCTGGAATCCTGCAGGGAACACTGCAGGCCTCCCGGCTTCTGGTCCTGACTGCTCCCCATGCCAGCCCACTGGGCACCTCCCAAAGCCTCGTCTGCTCTTCCGTTCAATGGGCAGAGGGACACCTGCCTCTGAGAGCTGCAGGAGGGGTGGGTGGGATTCTACAGTGGAAGTCACTTGGTAGTGGTGGTTTTAAATTAGTTTATTATTTACCATTATTATTAAGGAACATAAGAAGTGCATAGACTATAGCATACTGCACCCCCACGTGCCAATACCATCCCCAACAAGCTACTGGCACATGCGAACAACACGGGCTTCACAGAGGGCAGGGAAAGCTGTGAATCCTTTCAGGGCTGCTCTCATCAAGCCTCACCCCCATCAAGGTGCCCCCCCCCACCTCTCATCTTCATACCGGCCACTTCTAGAGACTTTTGTGTCTCTTACATGGGGACCACTGAGGAAATGGCCCTGCTCAGAGAGGCAGGGTTTGGGGTCAAGACTTCTCACCTGCCCCCAAGCAGGTGGAACTGGTGGATGAATGATTCTGAGAGTCTAAAACTCTGTAATGAGTTTTTAAAAATTGTGGTTACGTACAGCAAAATCAATCCATGAGTTTTGAACAATGCATACAGTTGTGAAACCCCCACAAGAGAGTTAAAGCATAGGATAATTTTACCCCGAGTCCTTCTGTGCCCCACCATCCCCACCTTGGCAACCACTGGTCTATGCTACATCCCTGTATTTTTCATTTTCTAGAATGTCACACAGCAGCTTCACTTTGGCAGCTTGCCTGTGGGATCCACCCATGTCGTGTGTCTTAGCAGTTGGTTCCTGTGTTGCCACATGGAATTCCGTGGTAGGACTCCACTGCTGTTGGTTTATCTGGACAACAACACGAAGGGCATTGGGTTGTTTCCAGTTGGGGGTGATTATGAGTAAAGCTGCTCCAGACATTGCTTTCTGGATCTCTGTGTGAATGTAAGTTTTATTCCCTTGAATGCCTCCTTGGGGGAACATTGGGGTTGTGGGGCAAGGTGTGTTTGTAAGTATCTGTCACACCGTATTCCACTGTGGCTGCGCCGTGCTGCGTTCCCACCTGACGGGGTGTTCCTGCTCTTTCCATCAGCACATTTTTCTCAGGTGCCCACACAGGGCCAGGCTCTGTGCTTGGCCAAGGATGGCAGCAGCCAAGATGAGTGAGGCAAGAAAACTCAGGAACACACAAGCTTATGTCAGCCATTAATAAGGGCTCTGAGGGTAAGAGCGGGTGGCCAGGAAGGGCCTCCTGATGAGGTGAGGAGGAACTCAGACTAAGGAGGACTGACCGTCCAGCCCGGGGCCCCAGAGAGGGAGAGTTCCAGGCAGGGGCCCAGCAAGTGCAAGGGCATCATGTTATACTCCCACACTTCGACTCAGGGACAGGTTTGCCAGATACCCATGAATGCCAGGCCTGTTCCAAGAACCTAGCGACATCCTCCTAGTTGATCCTCTCAGCAACCCTAACTAGGAGGGGCTGGTGTCATCCTGTTCACAGCTGAGCTGCTCTGATGTTCAGACAGGTTGTCGCCGGTCTCAGGGCACAGGCCTTGAAAGACAGAGCCAGCATTTGAACCCAGTGGAACTCACAGAAGTTTGCTTAACACCTGAGTTCCAAACCTCAGCTGGAATCCCCCCTTGCCATCTGGTCCTGCTGTGTGACTCTGGGCAAGTCACTGGTCCTCTCTGAGCTGCTGCTGTTCCGTCCATCTGTAAAAGGGAGCTGTCGCTGCCGCTGCCTGCCTTGCAGCGAGCTATGGAATGAGGTGTGGAGAATGTCCTGGGCACGGGAGGGCTTGGCATGGGCAGTGGACGCGGCCCATTCCGCCATACGGGGAGAGAATTCCTCCAAGGCCCCTCCCGAGCCTGGCGTGGTCCTGCGCTGCCGCCAAGCGCCGACAGAGGGCAGGAGCGGCCCGCGCCTCCGCGGCCTGGGAGCGCACGCAGCGCTGGCACTGGACGGCCAGGCGGGGGGCCTTGGTCCAGCGGAGCGCAGAGCTGGGCTGTGCCCGGATGTGGTCTCAGGACGTGGGTACCCTTGTAGGAGATGGTGTCCGGGAAGCACAACCCAGGGACACAGACCCAGCTCGTGACATTGGGGGGAAGGAGGAGGCAGTTAGCAGTCCCTGAAAGACTGGCCTTGGGCCCACCCACCTCTGGGCTACCCCACTCCGGTCCCCCGACCCACGGTGCAGCTGGGAGTCCTCTTCCAAGAGCGCGTTTGCCCTGGTTGCCGAGAACCGGTCCAGCTTGCAGGGCCTTAACTAGCAGCCCACTGCACGTGGAAAGTGGCCGGTCCAAACGGAGATGTGCTGAGCGCCCAATACACAGTGGGCTTCAAAGGCTTTGTACGAGGAAGTTAATCTAAACAATCACGTTAATCGTTTTTTATGTCTGTCACATGTTGAAATAGTAATGGGTTAGATATACTGGGTTAAATTAAAAAATGAAAACTAATTTCACTTTTCCTTTTCTGTTTATAAATGTGGCTATTTAAAATTTGAAGTCCCATACATGGCTCACATTTGTGGCTGTGTTGTCTTTACACAGGACAGTGCTTGTCTAAGGACATCTGTCTGTGACCCGGTTCAGTCATCAGGGAATTCTCCCTGTGAGGCTGTGCTGTTCCTGCCCATCCCATTTGACAGATAGAGAAACTGGGGTGCTATGCGGTAACATGAGTTGCTCAGGACTGCTTGTGGGTACACATCCAGCAGTGCCCACCCCATGCCTGGACATACCACACATGCATACTCATAACATAGACAGGTGCCCAAATGTGTGTGAGGTAGGCAAGAAGGCACACGAATGCATGCTGCCAGCCTGCCAGCCCTGCACAGAGAGGTGTCACTGTGTGCATCCCGTCTGGGGCCCATGTCAGCAGTACGCACATCCACGCTGCTATGCAAGGCCCTCCTGCTCACACTCACGTGTCCCCACCTGCAGGTGAGCTGGCTCCTGCTGGCCCATCAGGTGGCAGGCCCAGCACCCACCCCACTGCCCCCTGCTCACCTAGGGCCAGGAAATGGGGACCTGGCTGAGACTCCATCCGGGACACCCAGACACAGGAGAAGCAGTGGTGCTGCCCGGAGCCCCTGCCTTGGCCTGCCACTGCCTCCTCTGCTGCAGGCCCTTCTTCCTGGCTGCAGAGCATTTGCATAAAGCCCCCCAAGCCCTGGGATCACATTACACGGAGGCCTGATGATAATCTTTGTTGAAATAATATTTAACACATGCTGCACTTTTAATTAACTATCTGAATAATCTCAAATTAATACCAGAGCTTTAAAAATAAGTTTTCATTTTCGCATTTGGTAACATAATAGCAGCTCGGCTGGCTCGTTTCCCCCTCCTTTGATTTAATTAAAAGCCCTTTTGTGTGTCTCTTGTCACTTCAGAAATGGACAAAAGCCCCTGTTGGGCAGGCCAGGGCTCCTGGCTTCAGGTCCAGGTCCGAGGCCAGGGCCAGGGTTGGGCTGCTTAGGGGCTCCAAGGCTAGGTCCTCCCCCAGAGCCCCAGACCTGGCCCCATGTGACCCATGGCTCTCACATACATTCACCCAGGACAATGGGACGGGTGGCAGAGGCCCTCAGGTTGCCTCCCGTGCCCACAGCCAAATGCCAGAAGCAGGTGACACTTCCTTCTCCTGTCCACACCACACACAGGCTAACTCTGCAAACAGACCAAACAACCTGGAAGCCCACGCTGAGGTGCAGCACACCTACAGGACGCTTGCACATACAGTCACAGTCCCACACGGACAGCGTGGGGCGTGACAAGCAAAGCCATGTGGGCTTGGTGTCAATAATTTGCATTCTGAGTCTGGATGTGAGGAGACCAGGGCCTGGCCCACTGACCCTGCTGCCAGCTGACTACTGAGTGTGTGTGTCTGCCTGCCTCTCTCTCCCTTTCTGGGTGTTTCTATCTCTCTGTCTCTGTCCCTCTGTCCCCAGCATAATGCATCTAGGAACACCCAGGCAGGCAGCCTCCCTGGGCTGGGTTTGCTCCTTGGGCTGACTCTGTTCTCACTATGTTGGGGGACCAAGCCTCCCCCAGGTCTCCTCCTGGCCCCCAAACAGCAGGCAGGGAGAACAGCTTTTTCTGGGGGTTTGCCTTACCCCCATCCTGGTAAGCCAAGACCTTCTCCTCTAGACCTGAGGGAGACAGACTGAGGGAGGCTTCTCCAGGCAAGCAGCCCTAGTGAGCCCAGTGGGGAAACTGAGTCCTCATGGAGCCTTCATTTCCTCTCACAGGTCCAGGCCGGTGGACGGGGAGGGGTGCAGAGCAGACTCCACCACTGAGCCTGGCTTTCTGGCAGGGCCTCTGGTCCTAAAGCTCACGGGCGGGCCTAGTGGCTCAGGGTGTGAGAGCAGAGCTGGATGGTGGGAGCGTGTGTTTCACAGAGCTCCTTGGAAAGCTGCAGGCAGGGAGCTCTTGCCTCACCTGGGGACAGGAGCCAGCTCTGAGGCCACTGAGGGTGGAAGTAGCCACTGCCTCCAGTTCACTCCTATGATCAGGAGCGCCTGGACGAGGGGCTAGACCTGGGTTGAATGAGCACCTGAGCCCTGTGGCTGCCTGCTCACCTAGGGCCTGAGGTTCCTGCCCTCACCACGCACCTACTCCAGGGAAGGAGACAGTCCAGTGGGTGCGGAGCGTGCTGCTGCAGCAGAGAGTGGGGCAGCCATGAGGGACCCGCGGTGGGAGCAGGACGCAGCAGGGAGACTACATCTGGAACTCGGGCAAAGAAAAAGCTCCAGCTGCAGCCTCCAACCTCCTGCCCCCAGCCTGGTCCTGGGAGCATGACCAGCAGGGCCAGGCCCTGGGAACTGAGAGCCCTGGGGTGTCAGTGACCTCCCCACCCTATACAAACTGGTCCCTTCTGGTTCAGACTGACTGCTGGCCCTGGTCAGCTGGGACCTAGGGCACTCCCTGCCCCAAGGGCTGCCTGGAGGTGCTGGCAAGCATGTTTCTACCTGTCCCACCCCAGCCGGTGAGGACTGGCTAGGCCGCTCTAAGTCCCTTCCCCCCTCCCCGAGTCTCACACACAACCACGCTGTCACTATCACATGCAGGGACATGCAGTCACAGACAAGCAGTGTCACAGAATGGCCTTGGCCATCCGTCACCCTCCACCAGAGGCTCAGGTCATCCTCATGGTCACTTACACACCAGGTCCCAAGCACAGCCACTTGCACACGCACAGCCGTGCATGCAGCCCCAGAGACCACCCACCTTGTGAGCACACAGGCTCACATGCCAGCCCCCTGGCCCAGATCCCCAGGACCTTGGCTGACTAATAGCACTCATGTGAAAGAGTAACAGTCATAGGGTGGCCTCCAAAAGTCCCCACCACCAGGCAGCCAGTCAGAGAGGCCATGCACAAGCTCCCGGAGTCCTTATAAGTCTCAGAGAGGGGCAGGACTCCATCAAACAGTAGGGGAAACAAACTCATAGAGGTGATTTCAGTTATTTAGGGTCACACAGCAAGAAAACAGATGGAGCTGGGCCTGGAATTCAGTCAGTCCCCATGGGGCAAGAAGAGCCAGGAGCAGGGAGCAAGCTTCTTGGGCAAGTAGGGGGCAGGGCTGCATCTGAAACACCAGGAGGGCCACTCTCAGTGCAGCCCAGCTCAGCTGACACAGAAGACTCAGAGCTCCAGGTCCGTGGGGAAGCTGAGGAACTGGGCACTGGAGTAGGGATGTGGCTCCCCAAGCCTCTCAAGGTTGTCACAGAACTTAGGTCCAGGCTGAAGACACAGGAACCAAGGCAGCTGGTGGCCCCAGCAAGGGATTTGTGGCCTTTGAGCTCCTGCAGAAGGATGCTGTGTGCAAATGAGAGGATTCCCAGGGCAGAGCCCAGCACAGGAGCGTCCTGGTAAGTGCTTCATCCATTCATTTGCTGGTTCACTGTGAGTCAACAAAGAGGTGGTATCCTGAACAGGTGAGGTAAGCTGATCTGGCTCCTGCTCTCCTATAATTGACATTCTCCTGCAGGAGACAGTATATAGGCCCCAAATGCATTTACAAAGCAAGATCAGATTGTGATCCTTTGCCAGAGTGATCAGGGAGGGCTTTTCCAAAGAGGCAATATTTGGGCTGAACCCTGACTGACAAGGAGACAGCCAAGTCCAGACCTGAGGGGCAAGGACTCCAGGCAGTGGAGCAGCAATGGCACAGGCACAGAAAGGTGAAGGCTCATGGCAGAGGCGGTTAGAGGGCCCAGGGGCAGAGGAGGAGAGGAGCAGAGACCAGCAAATGAGGTGGCCCATACCAGTCCTGAGAGGCGCAGCTGCTCAGCAGCGTCCAATAGCTGCCTCGTGGGTGTGGAGACCAGTGTGGCCAGAGGTTCTGATTTTGCAAGAAAAGCTGGAAGTCTGGGGTTTTGTGCAAAACCTTCTGGTCTTTAAATGGCCACAGCTGATTTCATTTTTTTCTGAAACTGTTCAAGCCACACAAAACCTATCTCAAGGCCAAAAGTGACCTGTGGCCCTGTATTTGGAGACCTCACTGAGAAGTGAGGGCCTGGATCCAAATCCTGCCCCAGGCAAGATACCTACCTTCTCTGTGCCTCAGTGTTTTCATCTGTGAAATGGAGATAATAGTGTCTACGTGACTTATAGGGTTGCCAGAGAGGAGGAGATGATTTCATGTATGTATTCATTCAGCAAATGTTTACTGTGTACCAGGAGCTCTGCAAGGCTATGCACAGCCAACAAGAGACAAGGTCTATGCCCCAGTGCATCTCACAGTTTTGTGTGTAGGAGGCACACACAAAAAATGAGCGACACGAATAGCAACACGTGTCGCAATGCCAAGGATCAAGTAGTGCCAGGGAGAAAACAGAGGGCAGAGAGCAAGATAAGAAGAGATGAGGAAGCCGGGTGCAGTGGCTCACGCCTGGGAGGCCAAGGCAGGCGGATTGCCTGACTCAGGAGTTCAAGACTAGCCTGAGCAAGAGTGAGACCCCGTCTCTAAAAATAGCGGGTGTAGTGGACACCTATAGTCCAGCTACTCGAGAGGCTGAGGCAGGAGCATTGTTTGAGCCAAGGAGTTTGAGGTTGCTGTGAGCTATGATGCCTGGGAAGGAAGGCTGAGGTTTTAAATCAATGCCCAGGGGTCTCACGGAAGAGGTGGCATGTGAGGCACAGAGGGAACAGGTAATGCAAAGGACCTGAGGCCTGGCTGCCCAAGGAACAGAGACTACACTGGTGAGGCTGGTCAGAGTGGTGGGAGGTGGACGTTGGGAGATCTGGTGGCCCCCAGGGAAGCCTTCAGCTTTTCCTTGGAGTGAAGTGAAAGCCATGAGAGGGTGTGGAACAGAGGAGGGACGAGGTCAAACTTTGGTTTTAACAGGATCCTCTGGTTGCTGTGCAGACGGACTCAGAGGGGCAGAGTAAGGAGTCCAGGCAGGAGGCTGCTGCCCCAGTCCAGGGAAGAGGTGAGGGCTGCTGGACCAGGGGCCACAGCTGGAGTGGGACAAGGCAGGTGGATTATAGGGAGGCATCAATAGTTGTCAGTAGTAGAGCCAGCAGAGAGCAAAGGAGAACAGTGGAGGAGGGAGTCCGACTAGGCCCCTGGATGGGCCAGGGGGGAGGAGGAGGGGCTGGGAAGGGGGCCCCTCCCTGAATGTGCTGGCAAAGTAGCTGGAGAGAAGCTCCGGGACAGGATCCTCCAGAGACTTAAGGTTGGCCCCCCATCCTGGGGCTGGATGAGCCCCTGGGGAGCAAGTGTAGATGGAAATGAGGTCAAGTCGCTTCCAGCAGCCCTGTCGTCACCTAGAATCAATGGGTGCCGAAGGTGTTTGCAAACGTTTGGAATTCTAGGGACCTATGGCCGCCTCAGGGGTCTCAGGTCCTGGGCCCCGGAGCCGGGCTGCTGGTGCCGCCCGGCCTGCCCCTCCCCCTTCGTCTCTCGGGGAGCATCCTCCCCACCCCCTCCCCCACGCCACCTGCGGGGTCCATCAGATCCAGGCCTTTGTCCCGCGTGGTGCCCCCCGAGCAAACACAGCTGAGCGCCTGGGCTCGCGTGCCGCCCCCGCCCCCAAATCTCCGGGCCGCGGGGCGGAGGCTTAGCTGGACAGCTGCTGCGAGCCGGGCTGGGGGCTGCACTCCGTGGCGTCCCGCTCCATGCGCACCGGCCGGCCGCGCCTTTGTCATGCAGATGGCCCGCTGGCTGTCCGCCTTGCTCGAAGGCGCCTTCCACCCGCAGCTGACCTGGGGGAGGGGGCAGCTCCGTTCTCAAGTCAGGCCAAGGCCCCCGGGAAGCCCCGCTCCCCAGCCTGGGGACTAGCTTCTCCCCTGGGCTTCTCCCCTCACCGGCCAGCGGGCAGCCCTGCGCCTGTCTCCTGTCGCATTCCCGCAAAGGAGCTTGCCTGTTCACAGGCCTGGAGGCCGGGAGCAGTGGTCTGCGCAGCTGAGGATGGGGAGCACCTTTGGGGAGCAGCCCCCATCTCGGGCCAGGCCAACCAGACCACAGAGGCACCAGGAACCTCTGCCGCACTGCCCATTCTGGCCTCATTCCTCCCATCTGTACTTTGAGGGCTGCTCCAGGACAGGGAGAATGGTGACTTGGAGGAGGAGGAGGAGGAAGCCAGGTCTGTCAGCCCCACTAGCAGCCTCCCTGCTCCACAGCCTCATGGGCAGGGGATTTACCCCAGAAGGTCGGGTGTGGGTGCCCAGAGCGTCAAATCTTTGTGGGCGCCGGTTGGACAGGATGCCAGGATTCCCAGCCTCCCAGGCCCGCCCCTCCCCCACCCATCCTGAACCACCCCTGTGTCCTGGCTCCTCCTGTGGCAGCTGGGGTGGGGTCTGGACTAAGTGGCACACCCACTTTCCCCAAAGCAAAGGATTCTCCAAAACAGAGGTGATCGAATGGAAAGTTATTTACTGCTGGGTGTCAGGAGTCAGCCCTGGGGCAAGACCTGGGAGGAGAAGCATTCCTTAGCTGGAATCAGGCCTGGAGGAGCTGGCGTCCCCCAGCCAGGGTCACCTGCTGATGTCCTCCCAGGAGCACCCTCTCTCCCCATTTTGCAGGTGAGGAGCCTGAGGCCAAGAGAGCAGAGGGAAACTGCCCTTTGGGCCAGAGGGCACAGAAATGGCCAATGCACCTGTAATATGCACGACTAATATTCTGACACCGTTTCCACGGGAAAAAGAGAACACTGACAAGCAGTGCCAGGCTCCTGGGGGACAGGTGGAGTCCCCAAGCCACGTCCTGGTGTGCTATGTGTCAAAACCACACTCTAAATTCTACAGGAGCTTTGGTTCATGATTTACCTCAAAGAATTCATCTTCAAAAGGTACAAACAGGACAAGAGGACAAAGAGGGCCCACTGACATCATGGTGAAACCTGGAAGCCTCCTTAGGCCCACAGCTTGACAAACAGATAGGAGTTCCAGTCCCAGCTTGACCAGGTGCAAGCTGTGTGACCTTGGTCAACTGACCTAACCTCTCTGAACCACAGGTTCTGTGAGATGGAAGTAATAGCAGCCCCAGTCCCCTCCAGGGCCTCTGAGGAGTGGGTAAGGCCACATAAGTAGAATGTTTACCCTTAGGGGCACAACAGCAAATAGATTTATCTAAAGGAGAAACTAGCTATTCTGACATGATGGATTATTTAGCAGTCTTTCTGAGCAGAGATGAGAGCCTCTTGGGGGGAGGGGCTTACTTTCCCTTCTGAACCAAGAAAAATAGGTCCTGAGAGCTCATTGAGTGGCTCCTAGGCTCTCCTGTGACTCCATCAGCAACCCCTGTGCTTCCTGGCCCTGGCTGTGACTTGCTGAGCCAGGCTGCCCCTAGCTCAGGGACTAAGCAGCTGGGTGAGAGAGGGACACCTTCAGTCAGTCTGTCTGCTGTGCTGTGTGCCAGTCCCGGCTTAGACCCAGGAGAGGGTGGGAGGGGAGAAGGGGAAGCCCCATCCCTGGGCTCAGCCAGCAGGAACGGCCAGTGTGTGTTGGGGGCTATCTCACCCATGCCCCCCACCCCCAGGGAGGGACCTCTACACCAGATCCGGTTTCTTGCAGGACTGGTTAGTCCAGGAGTCCTGATGGAGATAAGGTCTGTGCAGATTGGGCTGGGCAGGAGACCCAAGCCGGCCAAGTCAGGGTGCCCCAGGCCCAGCCTGACTCAGAGGTGGGGTGGGGTCTCCCCTGTCTTGTGCCAGCCACTGGCTCTAGCTTTCAGGGGCCACACAAGTGTCCCTCCCAGAACCTCCCTTCTCTGCCTGCAGGGAAGTAGCACAGGAAGGTATGATTCTGGGGAGGGAGGGGTGCAGCCTGAGGTTGCCCAGGATGGGAGTGCTGTGGGTGAGAGTATGCTGGCATCTGATGGGATTTTAGGGCCCAGAGGCAGAGCACACTGAGGCTGCCTGGGTGTGAGGTTGCTGGTGATTCCACATTCCAGTTAGGTGCCTTCTTGGTTTCTGTCTCTATCTGACATTCTAGAAGCCCCCAGAGCCTGGCTGGGCCAGCTTCTCCTCATGGGCCTTGGTTCTCATGGACCTGGCCACAGTGTAGACCCAGTCACAAAGGTCACCTGTCAGCCTGTACACCTCTCTCCCTCATCAGTAGGGTGCCCTACCTAGTGGCTCCTGCCAGCCTTGAACTAGGCTAAAGGTTTAATGAAGGGGTTACTCGCAGGGCTGTGTAGTGGGTGGTGAAGAGAGAGATACAGCCTCAGGTCTCTTCCATGGATGCCCTGGCTTAGCATCCCTCTTAGAGCTCTGTGGCCCTGACTGTGGCATCAGGTAGGGAAGGCAGCATCTGAGGCCCCACAGGCCTCTGGGTACTGAGCACTTTGCTTCCATGGGGAATATTCTCTGTTTACCCCACCCCTTGCCTCTGTCTGGCTCAGATGCAGGCACCAGCTGAATGGCATAAGGTGGGAGCAGACAGGGGTCAGAATTACTCAGCTGGCTCCTCCCAGGTCAGAGTTGGTAGTGGCTCCATCTCACCCCATGGCCAGGCAGGTGGCCCTACCCGCTGCAGCTCTGGAGAGTTCCAGTAGTAGCAGTGCTCCCTGCTCCTTCCTGGTCTCTTCCTGCACCACCCACTACACAGCCCCCTAAGTAGCCCCTTCATCAAACCATTCACCTAGTTCTAGAGACACCTCTTTCCTGCTGGGATCCTGATTAATACATGTCTGGGACTCTCACAGCCCTAGGGAATACAGATGAGGAAACTTAGGCTCAGAGAGAAGGGCTGGCTTGCCAGTGGGGCCCTCCTTCATGGGACCCAGGAGCTGAGCTGCCTATGACCTCTCCACCCCCTCCCCAGGAAGCCCATACTCAGCCACCCTGGGGTCTCTGACCCAGAGCAGGCCCGGCTGCAAGTTGACAAGGCCTTTCCACCCCAGGTGTTGGGTCCCCCAGCCCGAGCTCCACCCCGGAGAGGCATGCTGTCTTCTGTGGTCTCCAGGGAGATGCTCTGGGGAGGGATGTGTCCAGGCCCTGTCCCAGGAACCAGCTCACTCTCCTGCTGTCCCTGTCATCCTGTGAGCCGCCTCTTGTCATTTTCATGTTCAGGTGAAGAAACTGAAGCACAGGTCAGCTCTAGGGAACAGTGGTGCTGGGACTCAAACTTGGGCCTCCCTCCCTAACCAGAGCTGCTGTCTAACCCTGAAGAGGCCCCTCTAGGCCTCAGGACAGTCCTAACAGGCCCTGAGAAGTGATGAGGATGGGGTCACAGGGGGTCTGGAGCTCCCGAGAGGCCAAAAGGATGGCGCCAGTGTGCCTGGAGCATGACAGGGGAGGAACAGGTATCTCCAGGGGGCTCAGCTCCGCCTATAGGAAGAAGGTGACAGGGGCTGGCCTGTGTTCTCACTTCAGCTGCAAGTTACATCCCCAGCAGGGACGGTGGAGCAGGTATGTGTGACCCACAGGGGTTCTCAGTACCCCTGCCTGAAGGATGCTCCAGACCCTGGGTCCAGAGCAGAGGACAGTGGCAATAGGTTTCTGTTCTGTTCCTATAGAGACCTCTCCGCTTTCTGTGGGGAGGAGGAGCACCACCCTGCTCCCAAGTAGCAGTGTCCATAGGACAAGCCCTTAGTGCCTCTGGACACCAACCTCCGTCACTCTCCCCACAGACCATGGACAAGGCAACCCGACGCTTGTCTTAGCCAGAGTGTCCCTGAAAGCAGAGCTTGAGAAAGTGGTTCATGTGCAGGAAGTTTCCATGGGAAGCGATCCCAGGGGTGGGAATGCGCGCCAGGAGCAGCCAGGCAAGGGAATAGGAAGAGCCAGCAGGAGGCACCGCTGACCTGGCCACTCAGCCAGGCACCAAGCTTGCCAGCTCCCAGGGGCCATTTGAGGACTTCATGGAGGGAGCTGAAAACTGTCAGCTGGGATAAGAGGAGGCAAAGCCACAGGCCCCCCGCCGTTGGTCAAGGCTTGCCCATCAACCTCGAGCATCTGGGCTGCACACTTGTGAGAGCCACGCAGTCCCCACAGGGGTCCTCTCTACCTAACAGAGAGGCTCTGGCGACAAGGAGGCCAGGGGGCAGCGGACATCTGCTAAAAGCTGGTCAAAGACAAACAGAATAATCACAATAGCTCCATGGCTGGGACAGTGGTTAATCAAGAGGTTTTCAGGCACAGTGATGGTTAAAATATGGACATTAATAGGAAGTGTGCGGTATGGAAGGCCACCAGATCAGGGGTAACAGTCACTGAAAGGAGAGTTTGTTACAGTTCCCAAAGGTGGGGCTGCAGGGAAGAAGAGCAAGGTGGGTGAGGGGGCTGAGGGCAGGGGACGGAGGGCAGAGACGTCCTTGTGATGTCCAGGGGAAGGAACCGTTGAGGGGGTGAACCAGTCTGGGGTTGGTCAGTTTGGGTAGCTTCAGGGCTCTGGGGCCCGGAGCTACCTCTGGTTGTCTGGTCCTGAGTTGTCTGGTGATCAGGGAGGGAAGAAAGGTCCAGAGTGTGAGAAGCATCACAAAGGAGGCAATGAGGGGTAGGCTCCGGATCCAGTGGCCTGCGTTTGAAAACACACTTGTTCAGTATCTCTAGGGATGGCTAATCCTGGGGCCAGCAAGAGCCTTGAAGTCAAAGCATCAGGATGCAGAAACTGAAGTACGTGAACCGGCCACCTCTTACCCTGCTCAGTCCCACCTGCCACAAGTCCAGGGTGCCCAGAGTTCAATTCCCGGTGGTAGCCCGCCTGGATCACAGTTAGCTCTAAATACGCAACAAGTAGTGGCATCAGATACAGCCTGTCCTGCTGTACCTGGTCTCTCAGCCAGAACTGGTGTCCATCTCCCCCACCACTTCCAGAACCCCCTCCTTCAGCCAGCACTGCAGCTGCTGGAGGTGGGTGGTTGCCTGCTGGGATGGCCTTTCATTGGGGGCGGGGGCTGAGACCCCAGTTGTGCCCTCATCTAGCCATGGTTCCCAGAAGTGCCCTTTTGTCATTATCACCAGGCACAAAGTGACAAGGAGATGCCCCAAGAATTCTCTGAGTTCCGATGTACGCCCTGTCCTTACCAGCAAACTAACTAGTGGCCTGTGAGGGTGGCTTCAGTCTAGTGGAATATTCACATCCCCCATCCCACTGCAAAGCAGGATCTCTAATCTGGCAGAGCTGAAGATTGTGGGACAGGAGGTGTAAATCATGCAAGAGGGGACGATGGGGAGAGGGCCTCCTCCCTCCACCCCGGGGGTGTTCTAGTTACAGACACAGCCTGAGCTCAGCCCAGCTAGATGAGAGCCCCAGACTTTGGCAGCTGCAGCCCACAGAAAGACCCCAATCGGCCCCTGGCGCAGGCTGGCACCTGCACTGAGCTGTTCCTCTTAGACCAGCCATTTCTGAAGGATGTGAAATGGAGTGAGGTCAGGAGACCTGAACTTACATCCCCCTGTCTTCTCCTTCCAGCAACATGGTCCCTCAGTCTGAAGCAGTTGTGAAGGATACCAGGGCTCCCTGAGAAGGGTAAGCTCCGATAACTTGAGGTTTGCACCCTGTGTAACAAATTAACTTCTCTCCCAGGCATCTAGAAAAGTCACGTGTCATTCTCGGTGCACTGAGAAAGTCATTGCTCGAATCGTTTTCTGCATGCCTGGTTCAGACAGGAAACTATGAAGCCTCCTGTCCCGGGGGAAGAAAAGTTGCCACGTGTGAGCCCTGGGATGGTGCTGACGGTGGAGCACAGAAGGCAAACTGGGGGTACAGAGCAGGTGCCACCACCTCCAGGGCGCACAGGGTCCAAAGTAACCAACCTCCCATCAAGTGGCTGCCAGTCACCTCAGGAGATGGCCCCCTATGGTCACCCAGCATGGGTTTCTGCTGCCTGAGGTGGGGCAGCCCCAGGTCCTGCCACCACAGAGCCTCCGTTCATAAACCCCTGTGTAAAGGCTGCAGTGGCCAAGGACACAGGCTGGCTGGTCGTTCCAGACTGGACAAGTCAGTCTCCCCTGGGCTGTCACATCTCTCCTGTGGTAAGTGCACATACCTGTGTCCACCTGTAATTCAATCCCAGACTTGTTGGTGTCAGATTTTCCGTTCTTGCTCCTTTCAGGCAATGACCAGCCAGGTGTCTGACTGCTGCCCAGAAGTCCATGCACCCCACCCTTCGGGTAAGTTTTTGTGAGCCACCCCGTCCTTCCTCCCTGGGGAGCTCCTGGGGCTGCAGTGGGGCAGGGTCCATGTTTGGTTGTAGGTGCGTCTGTGAGCCAGGCCTCAATTTTTCCCTCCTCGCTCAGGTGACCCCTGCCTCGAAGTGATAGATGAGCTGAAAAACAGGTGTCAGTGCCACAGAGGGGATGAGGGGGGAGTCTGGACCACCTCTTTCCTTCTGAACCTGTGCCTGCCGGCCTGCTCAGGTCCAGGCCTGAGTCTTCCCTTTCTAGCACACAGTGGACCACTACTGTGTCAGCCACCTCGCCATCTTGGGACTCAGTGATCTGACCACGGTCAGCTCCAGCCACCAGATCGCTCTACGTCCCAGGCTCTGCAGGGCCCCGTAGCATTCCAGGAGCTGCTTCTAGAACAGTGTGTCCTTGCTGTGGGACTCTACACATGTGCACTGCTACTGCCTTCCAGGACTGGCCAGAGACATTGCACAGGGCCAGATCCACTGTCATCAGACCATGTGACCCAGGAGGCAGGGCAGCTTGACCACTGCCAGAGCCTTCTGCAGAGATTTGTCTTGCCCTGGACTCCCTGAAAACTTGCAGCCTGTGGATCCTCTGATGAGTAGGTCAGAGCAGCGCTCCCAAGGTCAACGTACACTGTGTCCCCAGTCACAGGGGGTCCATGAAATGCCAACCTCTTTCCTCATTGAAGGAGGTGTGGGGGAGCAAGAGCTTGTCCTTTTCCCAGCATGACCCAGACCCTGGGATCCCTCAAATCTCCACTGATGGTGGCAAGCCCCACACACCTCATGAGGATGACAAGGTACTTGCCACACTGCCACCACATCCCATGAACACACTGTCATTGGCAGTGTGGACTAGCATGGAATTCATGGCACATCAAGACTCTAATGTTCTGGCTCAGCGCCTGTGGCTCAAGCGGCTAAGGTGCCAGCCATATACACCTAAGGTGGCAGGTTCGAATCCCCAGCCTGGGCCCACCAAACAACAATGATGGCTGCAACCAAAAAATGGCCAGGCATTGTGGTGGGCGCCTGTAGTCCCAGCTACTTGGGAGGCTGAGGCAGGAGACTCACTTGAGCCCAGGAGTTGGAGGTTGCTGTGAGCATGATGCCATGGCACTCTACCCAGGGGGATAGCTTGAGGCTCCGTCTCAAAAAAAAAAGACTGTCTCAAAATAATAATAATAATAATACACCGTGGTAACAAATAATCCTCCACAGGTCAGTGGCCGAACAGAATAGGATCTGTCTCCCTCAGGGGAGCAGAGCAATACCAGAGTTCCTTGTTAGGGGGGTGGTTTTCACCAGTTCAGAGACCCAGACTTCTTTCATCCTACGACTTTCCTGCGTTATCCACCAGCACTCTGGGTCCTCTGTGTCCAGCCAGCAGAGAGGGAAGCGAGGGCAGAGGAGGAACATCTGTCTCTTGACCACGTGGTCGCATTTCCATGCACTTTCCATTGCTGGGAAGTAATGGCATGACTCCGTCCAGAGGAATGATGGGGCTGAGGAGTACGTCCTTGGCTGGGCAGTCAGTTCCCAGCGACAACTTTCTCCTGCAGAGGAGGGAGCCAGAACTTGGTAACCACCTCAGCCTCCTTCATCAACACTCACTGCTGTCTCCTGTGCGTTTCTAAGACTGACTCCACCTCCATGCTAATTCCTCCTGGGTTTTCTCTGAGAAGAGTCTTCATCCCACTTGTTTTATTCTAACATGGCCCAGAGCATCTTCAGTCAATTTCCTGAGTGATCTCACATCATGAGACCTTTCACAGATTGGAAATCTAATAGGGAAAATAAGGTTAACACAGTAAAAAGGCTAAATAGCAATGGAAGGCAGCGTATTATTACGTCTGCCTAGAAAGAACAGGACAGATGGGAAGTACAATGGGCGTTCAGAAGAAGAAAGGAACTCTTGGGCTGTTTGTTTAGTGCAAACATTTATGGAAGCTGAATTGATGAATTCATTAAGTATGAATGAAGTTTCAATGGGCAGAGAGCAATGGGAGGACTTTCCATGGTGGCTGAATAGAGACATGAGGAGGAAAATGGAGACAGGAATGAGAAAGTCACTTTGAGGTGCAGTCCACAAATCAGTCTGACTACAGGGAATACTGGTCGGATAGTGGGGTTTTTTAAAAAGCAAATTAAATCTGGATTGTGTTTGAACTGAATTAAAATAGAATGTAAATAACATATTTTTGCATACCAAAAGTAACATTTTAGAAGAATAATATTGTGGGAGTGTATAGGATGGCTTGCAAGGGCATGCACAAAAGCCAGAGACCAGACTCTTCAGGATCATGATTATATAATCTTGTATTATTCAGACCTTCTTTTCTTTTTGAGACACAGTCTCACTCTATTGCCCAGGCTAGAGGGTCATGGCCTCAGCTCACCTCACAGCAACCTCAAACTCTTAGGCTCAAGAGATCCTCCTGCCTCAGTCTCATGAGTAGCTGGGTCTCCAGGTACCTGCCACAATGCCTGGCTAGTTTTTCTATTTTTAGTAGAGTCAGGGTCTTTGAAAGGGTGGCGCTCGACCAGCAGAGATCTCACAGGCCACCAAGGCTTGTATGAAAGGTCTTTATTGGTGGGGGACGGAGGCTGTAGAGCAGCACCGAGGAGGAGAGAAAAAAGAGAGAAAAGAGGAGAAAGAAGAGGGGAGAGAGATGAGGAGAGAGTGGAGAAGAGAAGAGAGAGAAGGGGAAGGAGGAGAGAGGGGAGGGAGGGAGGGAGAGAGAGAGAGAGGAGAAACGTACTCTTATATCGGGAAGTCTCAGAATGGTGCCGAGATAGTGGGATAACCAATAAGGAGTTACTGCTCTGGTGGAAAGAGCCATTAGGGGCGGGCAGCAGGTAAATGGAACAGGGTGATGAGGTTAGCGACCCATTCTCTGGGCTTGGGAAGGAGTTGTAACTTTAAGAGTTGGAAGGGGCTTTTAGGGGAAGGGGCCTTCTGAGGCAATTATCTAACAGTCTTGCTCTTGCTCAAGCTGGTCTTGAACTCCTGAGCTCAAGCATTTCACCTGCCTCAGCCTCCCAGAGTGCAAGGATTATAAGCGTGAGCCACTACACCCGGCCTTTTTTTTTTTTCTGTGCCCGGAATGGAGTGCTGTAGTGTCATAGCTCACAGCAACCTGAAACTCTTGGGTTCAAGTGATTCTCTTGCCTCAGCCTCCCAAGTAGCTGAGACTACAAGCGTCTGCCACAGTGCCTGGCTAGTTTTTAAAGCTGGGTTTCACTCTAGTTCAGGCTGGTCTTGAACTCCTGAGCTCAGGCTCCTCAGCCTCCCAGAGCACTAGGATTACAGGTGTGAGCCACTGTGCCCGGCCTACTTGGAATTTTTTTAGATGCAAGTGAAAGAACCACCACTTAAACCAGCTTAAGCTAACAGGGAATCGCTTGACTTTTATAAGGTGGAAATGTGGAGTGCACGCACTTTAGACATGGCTGGATCCAGGAGCAAAAGCATCCATTAGAGTTTTGAATACCGGCCAAAACATCTGTCAGCCCGGCTTACCTCTACTGGCACAGGTTTTTCTCTTTTTTTATTTTTTATTGAAGGGTAACTATGTACATTAATGCACTTCTGGGGTACAGTGTGGGGTTTTCACAGGCACAGTTTTTTTCTACAAGGAAGGCAAAGTGGCATTAGCAGCTCCAGCCTCACACCCTCACAGTTCAGCAAGTGCAGCAGAAAGATACTAGGTGTCTTTCTACAAAGGTGCTGAGGCAAAGGGATCACTGGAGCCCGAGAATTTGAGGTTACTATGAGCTACAATGCCACAGCACTCTATAGAAGGTGACAAAGTGAGACTCTCTCAAAGTGAGACTTTTTTGAGACTCTTTCCCCCCCCCCCAAAAAAAAAGAAAAAAGAGGCTTGGCATCCGTAGCTCGGTGGTTAGGGCGCTGGCCACCTGCACCAGGGCTGGCAGGTTTGAACCCAGCCCAGGCCTGCTAAACAACAATAACAACAACAACAACAAATGGCTGGGTGTTGTGGCGGGTGCCTGTAGTCCCAGCTACTCAAGAGGCTAAGGCAAGAGAATTGCTTAAGCCCAAGAGTTTGGGGTTGCTGTGAGCTGTGATATCATAGCACACTACCCTCCAGGGCAACAGAGTGAGACTGTCTCAAAAAAAAAAAAAGAAAGAAAGAAAGAAAGAAAGAAAGAAAGATAGAAAGAAAGAAAGAAAGAAACATACAGTTCATGTGCAATTAAAAACAATAAACTATTTTAAATTGCCCACCCCATATGTCCACCCTGTATTTCCAAGTAGGTAATAAAAATGTTATTCCTTAAAAAAAAAGAGAAGAAAGAGACAGTCACCCTAGATGGTGCCAATAGTAGGGAAGTCCTGAGGCAGATCTTGCTGTCCAGGATTAGGTCACCAACACTATGGCCAGAGGGGTGGATTCCTTTGCCCAATACTGGGCCAAAAGTGGAAGGAAGGTGTGTGTATTTAGGAGAACAGTGTACTGGGGACCTACCAGTCCTGTCTTATGTAAACATTAGAATGGGTCTGCCATGGGGAAAAGAGTGTCCGTTGTCAATGGAAGAAAAGGAATGTAGTTCACTAGAATCTTCGATTTTTTGTACTAGGTTTTTCTTTCTTTTTTTTTTTTTTTTTTAAGACAGAGCTTCAAGCTTTCCCCCTGGGTAGAGTACTGTAGCATCACAGCTCACAGCAACCTTCAACTCCTGGGCTCAAGCGAGTCTCCTGCCTCTGCCTCCCAAGTAGCTGGGACCACAGGTGCCTGCCACAACGCCCAGCTATTTTTTGGTTGCAGCCGTCATTGTTGTTTGGCGGCCCGGGCTGGATTCGAACCCACCACCTTAGGTGTATGTGGCTGGCGCCTTAGCCGGGTGAGCCACAGGCACTGAGCCACTAGGTTTTTCTTTTTCCCCCCGAATGGTTTACGTTCCTCATTAACCAAGCTTCGGAGCACCTCTTGGTTGGCTGGGTTATGTTTTACCGGCGTCTCACATCACATCTCCATGAATCACCTCTACCAGTTCTGAGCATATGGTAAACACTTGCTCTCCCTGGATTCCACTCCAGAAGTAACTCACCTTCGTTTTTCCATTGCATTCCCCTTCCCTGTGCTACGAACAATATCCTCCTCCTTCATGCCTGGTCTACTGAAACATACTACCCACTGGGTTTCACATTTCTAATCTCCGGCCTTCTAACTCACTATCCACAATCCATCAGAGTTGTTATCCTACAACACAGGTCAGACTGTGGCAGACCTTAACACAGAACAAATCCCCTTGGCCTTAATGTGGTAGCAGCAGTTTGTTTTATGTCCACAAATTCCTCCCATCCCAGGACGTACACTCCTTTGTAATGTGACCTTGCTGCTTCTCCCCTTGACTCTGGGCTTGTCTTGTGACTTGTTTTGCAAATAAAATACAGCAGACATGACATAAGAGTCCAGAAGCTTCGGCCTAACAGGCCTGGCAGCTTCAGTCTTCGCTTGTTTGGAAAGTTGCCTTGAGACTCTGATGTAAGGAACCCAGTCTGGCCTACTGCAAGGTGAGAGGCCAAGTGGAGAACGGAGGCTCTCTCGTTAACAACCAACAATTGCCAAACAATGAGTGAGGCCATCAGGGCCTTCCAGCCCAGCTGTCACTGGCTACATGCAGGCACATTTCTTCTTCTTTTTTTAGTCAATCATAGCTGTGTACAGTAATGCAGTCATGGGGTACAGTGTGCTGCTTTTATATATAATTTGAAATACTTTCATCAAACTGGTCAACATAGCCTTCATGGCATCCTCTTAGTTATTGTTTTAAGACATTTATATTCTACATTTAGAAAGATTCACATGTACCCTTGTAAGATGAACCATAGGTGTGGTCCCACCAAACACCCTCCACCCATCTTCCCCCCTCCCCTCCCTTTCCCCTTCTTCTTGGGTTACAATTGGGTTATAGCTTTCATATGAAAGCTATAAATTAGTTTTATAGTAGGACTGAGTACATTGAATACTTTTTCCTCCATTCTTGAGATACTTTGCTAAGAAGAATAAGTTCCAGGTCCATCCATGTAAACATGAGGAGGTAAAGTCTCCATCTTTCTTTAAGGCTGCATAATATTCCATGGTGTACATATATACCACAATTAATTGATCCATTCGTGGGTCAATGGACACCTGGGCTTCTTCCATGACTTAGCAATTATGAATCGGGCTGCAATAAACATTCTGGCACAAACATCTTTGTTGTAGTGTGATTTTTGGTCTTCTGGGTATATACCTAGTAGAGGAATTGCAGGATCAAATGGCAGGTCTATTTTTAGTTCTCTAAGTGCAGGCACATTAACCAGCCCAAGAGAAACCAGTAGAGAGACACCCATCCAGCCCATAGAACCATGAGAAATAGTAAATCGTTATTGTTATAGGTCGCTGAGTTTTAGGGTGGTTTGTTACGCAGCAATGGAGGACTAGAATGATGCCCATTAGTTGAGGCTGAAGGAAATAGATGATGAGTTCAGATCAGGGTGTGGGAGCCTTTGGGATGTTCCAGGGGAAATGTCCAGTACATAAGTGAACACGTGGACCTGGAGCTGTCTGGGCTGGATTATCAGTTGCAGTAAGTGGGACTGAATTAAATCCCCCAGGACCACCCAGAGAGTGAGAGGAGGCCAGAAGACATCACCTAGGGGAAAGCTAACATTTAAGGATGGGCAGAGGAAAGAAAGCCAGTGAGGCAGCTAAAAAAGGGTAGAATATGTTTATGTACTTTTATTTTTCACCTTTTTCCTGGCCAGTCAAAAAGGCTGGGCGCAGCACTTCATGCCTGTGATCCTAGCACCCTGGGAGGCGTAGGAGGATAGATCACTTGTGCTCAGGAGTTTGAGACCAGCCTGAGCAAGAGCAAGAGCAAGACCCTGACTCTACTACAAAAATAGAAAAACTAGCCAGGCATTGTGGTGGGCACCTATAGTCCCAGCTACTTGGAGGCTGAGGCAAAAGGATTGCCTTAGTCCAAGAGATTAAGGTTGTTGTGAGCTATGACGCCACAGCACTCTAACAGGAGCACAGAGAGACTCTGTCCTAAAAAAAAAAAAGAGAGAGAGAGAGAGAAGAGGGGGGAGGGACAGCAGAAGATGCCAGGAAGATAGAAAATGATAATGAAAAGAAATCCCCAGGACCTAATGACGGTATCCCAGGATGCACACAACCTCAGTGGTGAGGGAGTGGCGCTCTAGCCTGGGCAACAGAGTGAGACTCTGTCTCAGAATAAGAGACTGGAGGATGCAGAGCTGGGCAAAGAAATTTTGGTGAATTGGGACCACTGTAAGAGGACTAACCCATAGGCAGACAGGACATTTAGTGACACCCTCCCTCCTCATCTGTTTCATGATCTCTTCTGGGTACCAACATTTTTTATCAGTCCCACCATCACTAACAGACTTTCAACAATTCTAACTGATTTGTTAAATATTGACTTGCTATGGTAACAGTGACCCGAGGTCCGTTATTTCCCAATCCGTTCCTAAAGTCAGTATTTTGTGTAGGTGATACCTTCTTTTTCTGCACATTTGCAGAGCAGGCCCCGGGTCACTGCTACTATATCAAGTCAATATTTTTTGACTACTAAAGTTTTCAAAAGATAAGACCTGTCCCTTTGGCCTGTGTACCTTTATCTTGTGTGAGATACTGGTGATTTCCAAAGTATCAGAAACCAGATAAGAACAAAAAACAAAAGCTAGAAAGTAATTATCACTAAGGTTAAGATAGTGTTTCCTCCTGGGAGGTGGGAGAGGGATAATAAGGCAGAATGAAGGGTGGGGGAGAGATAAGGGAGAAGCCTTCGTTATTATGTTCTAATTCTTCTTCAGGTAGTGGGATCACGTGATATTTGCTCTATAATAGTATTTTTTATGATAGTATTTTTTTTTTTTTTGAGACAGAGCCTCAAGCTGTCCTCCTGGGTAGAGTGCCGTGGCATTACAGCTCACAGCAACCTCCAACTCCTGGGCTCAAGCGAGTCTCTTGCCTCCGCCTCCCAAGTAGCTGGGACCACAGGCG